>ML360214.1:0-222700 GCA_005239505.1 Nicotiana paniculata | reverse complement strand
CCTGGCTAACGCCAGGTAGGGCTGGCTGTTTGGCTCTGTCGCCCGGCTATCGCCCGGGTGTCTCCTTTCGCGTATTTTTCGACGTATTTGCATCCTTTTAGCTACGTTTCCATCTCCACTTCACCTACACATGAAATAAACTCCATTAAGCACATAACAATTGTATTTTTATCATTAATGCGCATAAAATGTAAGGTATATCACATATTAAACTATGCAATTTAGTCTAGCATCACTAAGTTAACCTCTAGGTCGAGGGAGTTGAAATTATTTAAAGGTGAAATTATTTTGAACTTAGTTAACTCAAATGCACAACTGGTCCTAACTAGTTTTCCTTAGATAAATTGATAGAATCAACTAGGTTGTTAGACTTGATTAATTAAGAGGCTTAATCCCTGCTGATTCTATACTGGTTTAAGAGGTTGATTAGGTGTTGGATAATTATTAGCCTAGATTAAATAATTTGTTTTAGTCAGTTAATCCCAGAGTAATTATCTTGGACAAGATTTCAAGACTTACCAATTAATAAAATGGTTAGTTTATTAGACTGCTTCTTGATCTTAGTTAATTATATTAGTAACTAAAATCTTAATGAAGTTAGGAGCCTTATTAACTAATAAAAATAATCTAGGTGAATGATTAATCTTCATACTATACTAAGGTTAGGGTGAGTAATCTAATGGAGGTAGACAGTAGCATTTAGAGAGGATATTAAACGACAGTAAAGGTATTCTGGAGAACTTAAGCATGAACCAATAAAGCTAATTATTAATTTTAACAAGTAGAACACCTAATAAATCAATGATGATTAACAGGAAAACCTAAATGACTATACATGGTTGCAAAAACAGTCCGGAATGTGCATAATATGTTAAACACTGAATTAATCAAATCAAAGGTAGTGCGAATCAAAGAAGAACAGTCATACATACAGACAATGACGAAACCTAAGTTAGGAAACATGGTTAATCAGGGAAACCTAATTACTTAATTGACGAGAACAAAATCAAAACATGATTGTCATGAAATACGTTTAGAGCTTAAACTAAACGATGAGGAAGAAATATAAACAGGTGGAAGATAACGATGAAAGAAAACAAAGACCTAAACAGTGATACAACAAAAATAATAAAAAAAAAGTGATTAAACTATGACATATTCATGCTAATAGCACCAGAAGCAGTTAGAAGGGAAGGGGGGAATACCCGTTAAAGGGCTTTTTGGCCGGGAAAGAGAAAGGAGGTCATTGGACCTTACCGGATTCCAGTGGGGTTTGAAAATGAATCAAACCTTCATGAATCGATTGCTCTAGTTAAGAGCAATCGACCCATGAAGGTTTGAACTATTGATTTTCTTTGAATTGGCCGGGGAGTAATTTTGGGGTTTTCAGATTCTTAGATCTTAAACTGACGCCAATCGATTGGGTTTTTGGAGAAGTTGAAGGCATGAGGTGATTGAGGATGTGGAGCGGACTGTAGGGTGAAAGTTTGGTGTCGATTGGGTGAGGCTCCGCCACCGTAGGCGATTTCCGGTCGGCGGAGTACGGTAGGAACTTTAGGGCGGCTAGGGTTTGTTAGAGAGAAGAGAGAGAGAGAGAGACGGATGAGGGGGGTGGGGGGGGTGTGATACTTTGCAAATGAGGGGGTGGGGTTTAGTTTGGACATTTATATAGTTTAGAGGGGGTGAGTTCTTGGCCGTCCGATCTATTTCGATCAATGGCCAGGATTTAACTCACTAACCCAAACGGGGTCATTTACAGGGGTGCTGGGGTAGGCCGGGTAAAGGGTTTGGGCCTGGGTTGTTTGAGTGTGTAAGGATTGGGTTTGGGCCTGGGTAGTTTCAAGCCCAGGTCCGGAATTGGCTCTTTTAAGCTAACTAATCTAATTAAATTCAAATCTAATTTAATCCAAAAAATTTAGCAATTAATTTTAAACCTTATTTTCATCTATTTACATTTTAATAAAGAATAAAACAACCAATTTTATATTCCTAATTAAATCTATGATTTATCAAATAAAACATTATAATTTCCTAGTAATTAGTTATTAAAAACTACATTACGTTAAATAATCGTCATTCGTCTTTTATTTAATTAATTATAAATAATAATTTCATAATTCCTTAATAATAGTGATGCAAATTTTAATAATTTTAAAAGAATAATTATGGATATGAAAAAATGCAAATAATTCATAATTAATTACTGAAAAATCAACAAAATTCATAAAATCAATTGATTTATTGAGGTTTTTATTGGACGATACGGCGGGTAAAAATCACCTGCTCATAGCTGCCTTCTTTGCTCGGAAACACGAAGAGATTTCGGACAAAGACAAAGTGAGCAACAATGAACGACTTTTACTTATTCATATGTTCCATTGTGAAGCGTTTTGAAAAGTTTGACCGAACCCTGCTTCAAGGTTGCCTACATATCCTTGGCTATAAAGGAATCAGGTCAGTGTAGTTTTGAAAGTTTTGGTAGCTGGGACTACCGAGTAACTGTGGTTTCACTGCGGTTGCTGCTGTTACTGCTGTTGATCTCCTTATTACACCCAACTGCAAAACAGAGGACTAACTAAAACCTATCAGCTGCTAAATATACAAGATTCCTATCTAGGATTTGGTCTTGAGTCTTGATCTTTAGTTGACTTTGACCTGGATCCTGGTTCTTGTTAATCGCAGATGCTGGTTTTGTCTTATCGTTCCTCGGATCAAAGCAGGATATACTGGACAGATGACTTCAATCTCGTCCTGAATAGTCCACATCTTCCCCGTTTGTGAGATTTTGGATTCAATCTTCTCTTTATTTCTTTTGTTTTGTTATTTTTGATTGAAACTTCTTCTTTTGGTCGTCTCGAGTTCCAATGTTCCAGAAACGTACTCTGCAAAAAATTAAGACAAGTGAACGAAATTTTTCTGCCCCAGTTTTCATTAGGAAAATTTCGTGAGTTATTGTAATAAATTCTATGCTATTATATTATTAAAAGTAATAAAATCCCAAGACATGTGTACCCGGAGTGAATGCTGAATAGGGGGGTGGATAACCTATGCCTAAAAGGTGAAATCAACTAGGGATTAGAGACCCTATGTTGGAAAAGATCGACAGGCTGTGCTGTCGTCAAGAAAAGATCACCAGGTTATGCTGGTGTCCGGGTAAGGATCAACATGTTATGTTGTTGTCACAAAGAAATCACTAGGTTACACCAATGTCCAGAGAGGATCAATAGGTTATGATGTTGTTAGAAATAGAGATTACTAGGTTATGCCAGTGTCTGGAGATGATCAACAGGTTATGCTGTTGTTAGAAATAGAGATTACTGGGTTATGCCAGTGTCTGGAGATGATCAACTGGTTATGCTGTTGTCATAAAGATCACCAGGTTATGTCGGTGTCTGGAAAGGTCAACAGGTTATGCTGTTTCCCGGGGAAAAGGGAGTGATCAACAGGTTATGCTGTTGTCAGAAAGATCACCAGGTTATGCCGGTGTCTGGAAAGGTCAACAGGTTATGCTGTTGCCTGGGGAAAAGGGAGTGATAAACAGGTTATGCTGTTGTCAGAAAGATCACCAGGTTATGCCGGTGTCTGGGAAGGTCAACAGGTTATGCTGTTGCCTGGGGAAAAAGGGAGTGACCAACAGGTTATGCTGTTTTCATAAAGATCACTAGGTCATGCCGGTGTCTGGAAAGGTCAACATGTTATGCTGTTTACTGGGGAAGAGGGAGTGATCAACAGGTTATGCTGTTGTCAGAAAGATCACCAGGTTATGCCGATGTCTGGAAAGGTCAACATGTTATGCTGTTTACTGGGGAAGAGGGAGTGATCAACAGGTTATGCTGTTGTCAGAAAGATCACCCGGTTATGCCGGTGTCTGGGAAGGTCAATAGGTTATGCTGTTGCCTGGGGAAAAGGGAGTGATCAACAGGTTATGCTGTTGTCAGAAAGATCACCAGGTTATGCCGATGTCTGGAAAGGTCAACATGTTATGTTGTTTCCTGGGGAAAAGGGAATGATCAACAGGTTATGTTGTTGTCAGAAAGATCACCAGGTTATGCCGATGTCTGGAAAGGTCAACATGTTATGTTGTTTCCTGGGGAAAAGGGAATGATCAACAGGTTATGTTGTTGTCAGAAAGATCACCAGGTTATGCCGGTGTCTGGAAAGGTCAACAGGTTATGTTGTTGCTTAGGGAAAAAGGGAGTGATCAACAGGTTATGCTGAAATATCACCAGGTTATGCCGGTGTCTGGAAAGGTCAACATGTTATGCTGTTGCTTGGGGAAAAAAGGGAGTGATCAACAGGTTATGCTGTTGTCAGAAAGATCACCAGGTTATGCCGGTGTCTGGAAAGGTCAACATGTTATGCTGTTGTCTGGGGAAAAGGGATCACTGGGGTTATGCCAGTGTCTGGACAGGTCAACAGGTTATGCTGTTGTCCCGGAAAAGAGATCACTGGTTATGCCAGTGTCTGTTTGGGTACGGGACCCTATATTGGCATCAACTGAGGACTGGGATATCCTTGGTTGGAAAATGTTTGGCTAGGGGTTGAGGGTCCTATGCTACTTTAGGGTTGCACCATATTCAACTTCATTTCTTCTCCTTTTTTATATATATGCGGGAAAAGATTTTGGAGGAAACATCCCTTTCTTTGGAGTCAATGTTGCAGAGCGCTTTCTAGCTCTTGCGTAATTCCTTCTGATTGCCCTTGCTTTTATGCGGTTTCTTTTGCACCTGTTTCCTATTTTCAAACAAAGAACAATTTTTTAGTTTGAAACGGTGGTTGGTTTTGCAGTCTTGATTTTCAACTGCTTGATCTAAGTTCTTTGGATGAAGGTTTCAACCACTTGTTTGCTTGATTGGGATTGGGTTTAATCTCTAATCCTGAGGACCTTGGCTTCCTAGATTTTACCATTGCGATTGGTCACGGGGGACCCAACATTATTTTTTTTGCCTTTGTAGGCTTTTCACTTGCTTTTCTTTTGGATTTCTAGAGTATCAGGGGGGGAGTTTTGGCCCCTCAAATTCTGCTGCAACGGTCAATCGCGTGGGACTTAACCTTTCCAACTTTATTTCGCTTTTATTGGCTTTTCATTCCTGAATTTTCTTCAAACTGTAACTTTGGGTCATTTGGAACATTTCGGCTTTTCAAACCCTGCCAAGATGGTTAACCATGCAGGGCTCAACCTTTCAACTTTCTCCTTTCAAGGTTTTGAGTTTTGTCTTTGGCCACTGTGGCCAGTCGGGATCGACTCGATGTCCCCGACGAGGCTGGGTGCCTTTTGCATATTGACCCGTGTCAAATGAGAGCCCTGTGAGTCAGTCTTGCCATCTTTTCTTTGCCTTAGTTTTGGGACAGAGTTAGACCGAAAGGGATTCAAAAGAAAAATAAACGACAGAATGGACGACGAATTTGAACAAGAGATGTCCCTTTCGGGGTAAGAAAATAATGATTTATCTGGAGTGCATGCGGACTTTAATGAACATGACATGCCCTTTGGATTGGATGCCTGGTCCATGTAAACCGTTCGAATCTCAGAGATACATCACAACTATTACCTCGAGATTGAGAAACTTTGCCCTGGATTGATCCATTGTCCTTTTCGATTAGTGGCGCCCTTTACGGTTTTTCACCGACTAACCTCTCTCATTTCTCTTCTTACCGTCGCCTTGTAGTGCCTTTTGCGAGTTTTCACTAACAAGACTCTCTCATTTTCAATTTCTCTAACTCACCGTCGCCTTACAGTGCCCGTGTGGGTTTTCACCGATAAGACTCTCTCATTTTAATTTCTCTCACTGCTTGTATCTGCTCCGAACAACTGTATCTTCCAATTTTTGACATCTTTGCCGATTGATCGGAAGGACTTGAACAGGATTTTTGGTGAAAAGAATGTATTAAATTACAACTTTGGAACCTTTTATGCGCAAACGTCGCTGAACATAACATTCGCCCCAGCTTAAACTCTTGGGAGAACTGTGAAATTTTTATTTTGGTGTGACTGAAGCCTAGGGAGAGGCTGCCTACGTATCCTTTTGGAATCAAGTCGAACGTAGTTCAGGAAACTTTTGTCGTTTATTTTGTTTCTAATTGATATTTTTTTTTGTTTTTTTTTGTTTTTGTTTTTTTATAAGAACTTCGGGTTCCAAAGAGGGTAATCAAAGAAGAGTAACCGGCTCAAAGGATTTGCAAAAAGGGTTAATGTTGTTTGAGTAGCGAGAATGAAAGCCTTCATCATTCCAACCGGAGAACACTTGAAAATATATAGAGGATCAAACATAGTACCTTTTGACGGCATCTACATTGACGGCCGTTTCAGGGTCATTTCCTTTGATGTCTCCCAGGTATAACGCTCCTTTTGGTAGCAATTTCCTTATGTTATATGGACCTTTCAAGTTTGGGGCGAATTTTCCTTTCGCTTCTTCGTGGTGTGGGAGGATACGTCTTAAAATGAGTTGCCCTACCTCGAAGTTCTTAGGTCGCACTTTCTTGTAGTAAGCGCGGGCCATTCTTTGCTAGTATAATTGTCCGTGGCATACTGAGGCCATTTGTTTCTCATCAATCAAATTTGATTGCTCCAGTCGGGTCTTGACCCACTCATTGTCTTCAATTTCTGCTTCAACAATAACCCAAAGGGAAGGAATTTCAACTTCAACGGGTATTACGACTTCAGTGCCATAAACCAATAGGTAAGGGGTAGCTCCCACCGATGTACGAACGGTCGTGCGGTATCCCAACAATGCAAAAGACAACTTTTCATGCCATTGTCTAGATGTTTGAATCATTTTCCTGAGAATTTTCTTGATGTTTTTGTTTGCTGCTTCAACGACGCCATTTGCTTTGGGTCGGTAAGGGGTCGAGTTGCGGTGTGTTATCTGGAACTGTTGACACACCTCTCTCATCAAGTTACTGTTTAGATTTGTGGCGTTGTCGGTAATGATAGTTTTTGGGATACCAAAATGACAGATGATATTAGTGTGCATGAAATCCACCACCACTTTCTTAGTGACATCTTTGAACGTGACGGCCTCGACCCATTTCATGAAATAGTCAATAACAACCAAAATGAATATGCGCCCGTTTGAGGCCCTTGGCTCGATTGGCCCAATGACATCCATTCCCCAAGCAACAAAATGGACAGGGTGCCAACATAATATGCAGTTCTGAGGGTGGCGCATGGATCATGTCACCATGTATTTGACACTTATGGCACTTCCGGACGAAACCAAAACAATCTTTCTCCATGGTCATCCAATAATATCTAGCCCGCAAGATTTTCTTTGCGAGGACGTACCCATTGATGTGGGGACCGCATACTCCTGAATGGACCTCGCCCATGATCTTTTTGGCTTATTTGGCATCTACACATCTTAACAGATTTAGATCGGGTGTCCTTTTGTACAGTACTTCCCCACTTAGGAAGAAACTGCTGGCGAGCCTTCAGATGGTTCTCTTTTGGTCTCTGTTGGCCTGCTTGGGATATTCTTTCATTTTCAAAAATCTTTTAATATCATGATACCATGGTTGGACATCGGACTCTACTTCGACCGTGTTGCAGTAACCATGTCTTTCCTTGATTTGGATCTCTAATGGGTCTATGCGAACATTACCTAGATAGGGAAGCATTGCAGCTAGGGTGGACAGGGCATCAACTAACTCATTGTGGAACCGAGGAATATATCTGAACTCGGCGGTTTTGAATCGCTTACTAAGATTCTCCACATGCTGTCTGTAGGGAAGGAGTTTAACATCTCGAGTTTTCCACTCTCCCTGAGCCTGCTTAATGATCAAATCGGAGTCCCCCATGATTAACAACTCTTCTACATCCATGTCAACGGCCATGTTCATGACCATTATACAAGCTTCATATTCAACACTATTATTTGTGCAGAAGAAATGGAGGCGGGCCGTGGCTGAGTAGTGTTGTCCTGCGGGTGAAATCAAGATTGCCCCTATCCCGATACCTTTCGCATTGGCTGCCCCATCGAAGAACATTTTCCAGGTATCAGCGCCTTCTGAGATTACTTCGATGGAATTGATTTCTTCATCCGGAAAATAAGTGCTCAAAGGCTAGTTTTCATCATCGACCGGATTTTCAGCTAGATGATCGGCCAATGCTTGAGCTTTCATAGCCGTGCGAGTGACATAAACAATATCAAATTCTGTGAACAAGATTTTCCATTTGGCTAATCTCCCGGTGGGAATTGGCTTTTGGAATATGTACTTCAAAGGATCCAGCCTTGTGATGAGGTAGGTGGTATAAGCCAGCAAATAATGTCTGAGCTTCTGAGCCACCCAAGTTAGTGCGCAACAAGTCCTTTCTAACTGAGAATACTTGGCCTGCAATTGTCCACTAAGATGTGTATGTTTGGCAGTGGAAAATTATCTTTGAGTCTGGATTTATTCAGATCCCAGTAGTCGATACATACTCGGACCTTTCCGTCCTTTTTGGGCACCGGAACCACATCGGCTAGCCAGGTGGTGTATTGAACCACTCGGATTACTCCATCCTTTAGTTGTTTAGCGACCTCTTCTTTGATCTTGTCACTCATGTCTGTTTTGAACTTCCTCTTCTTTTGTTGGACCGATGGATGACCGGGGTAGGTTGGCAACTTGTGCACGACTAAGTCCATACTTAGTCCGGGCATGTCATCGTAGGACCAAGCAAATACGTCTTTGAGTTCTAATAGGAGTTGAATCAAGGCGTCTCTAGTCTTTTCATCCGCGTGGACGCTTATCATGGTTTCTCGAATCCCTTATTCACTGCCCAAAATAATGGGTTCCGTTTTGTTTAAGTTCGGCTTAGGCTTATTCTCGAACTGTTCCGATTCTCGATTTATTTCCTTAAAAGCCTCTTCTTTGTCATATTCCAGTTCTTGATTCATTATTTCGAGTTTAGATGATGTATTAGGATAAGAGCACAAATTCCGCAAGCATGTCATGTTTTTTAAAGCCGCATTATTAGGACTGGAAAAATAAGAAAAGTAAACAAAAATCAGAAAGAATGGTAGACGATAAAATTTTGATTTCATTTCATTGAATTTGAACATAGGAGGGTTTACATCAAAATTTAAAGAAAAGAATTTAAAACTTGAGTTACACCCTGAAATAACTCATAGTGCAGAAAGGATGGCAAAAGCTGAGCTACCGGGAATCCCGCCGGACGGGGAATGGAGTAGCCTCCCAGTTTTGCAACTTGGCCTCAGGCCCCATATACTGTACTTCGGCAGTGCTAGAGCCCTCTCATGGTTGGACCATATGGGCCTCATACAACATTTGCCTCATTGCTCCGCATATTTGTTCTATTTCTTCGGCCGTAAAAACCTTTTCTTCTTCTTCCACGTATTTTGGCTTGACAAATGATGCGGTAATGTGTGGGATCGGCTGAGGCAATACCCAACCATTTTTCTTGCATTGGTCAGCCCATTGTTCATCGTTTGGGGTAGCTTGAAACCCTATGCCGAAAAACGTTTTATTGGCAGGCAAAGTGACGGGTTCTTTAATGCCTTGCAAGGACACCCCGAGCCCTTTTCCAGGTGTGTTCCCATGTTTGATCATGTCGTTGGAGGCCATAATTGACGTGTTTGATAGGAAGGGTTGAGGGCATGGGGTTCCTTCCTCATGCTGGTCCACAACCACAATCTCGAAAGCCTGGTAGACTATGTGCTCGCTACCCTCTCTTGCTTCCAGGCATGGGGCTAATGGGTCCCTGTAAATAGATTGCTCGTCTTCCCCATGGATCACGATTTCCTGGTCCTCATATTCGAACTTAACCATCTGGTGGAGAGTAGATGGCACTGCCCCCGCCGCATGGATCCAAGGCCTTCTCAAGAGATAATTGTAGGAAGTATCCATATCCATGACCTGGAATGTTACTTCGAAGTCTACAGGGATGATTGTCAAGACCAAATCAATCTCTCCGATCATGTCTCTATTGATACCATCAAATGCACGGACGCACACATTGTTGGTCCTGATTCTTTCAGTCCCGATCTCCATTCTTTGTAAGGTCGATAGAGGGCAAATATCAACCCTAGATCCACCGTCCATCATAACTCTCTTCACGTAGTAACCTTCACATTTAACAGTTAGGTGGAGAGCTTTGTTGTGGGTGGCCCCCTTCCGGGGGCAAATCATTCTTGCTGAATGAAATCCGGTTGACCTCAAAAAATCGTTCTGCCATCCTCTCCATTTTCTCGACTGTGGTGTTGGCCGGAACATATTCTTCGTTGAGGGTTTTGATCAGGATCTTCTAATTCTCGCTTGAATTTACCAGCAAAGATAGAAGCGAGACCTGGGCGGGGGATTTTCTTAGCTCCTTGATTATGGCGTATTCAGAGGTTTTCATATTCTTGAAGAATTCTTCTGCCTGTCCGGCACTGATCGGCCTTTTGGGCCGAAAGCGTTTCAACTTGATTTTGTTTAGCTCTTCTAGGTCGAGGTATTTTTCTGAAGAGTTTATATCGCCTGTTTCCGCAGTAATCTCTTTCCCTTTGTATGTCACCACCGTCTGACGGTAATTCCATGGGATGGCAGTGCTATTCTTTATGGGAGTTTGCAATGCGCGGCTAATAACCACGGGCTCATTCAGTCTGGGTGAAATTATTTGCCCCCGCGCCACATACGTCCCCTTCGGGACATATATTTTTGAGCCATTCATTATTTCCCTGTTGAATTGTAACCTTCTGGGAGGGCTCAACACACTTTGTTCTTTCCTGTGTGCCTTGGGGATGTAAAGGACAATATCTTTAGAGGGTCCCTTATTCATCCCAGTCTCAGTCTGTTCCGTGACCTGGGGGACGGGGTTACTCTTTCTCATCTCCTTGGCTGGATTGGGTGCCGTCTTGGGTTTTCTTTCTACATTTGCGATGGCGATGATGGACTTTAGATCTGGATCGAAATCCTGGTCCTCGCAAATCAAGCCAATGACGCGCCCATGATTGTGAGCGGGCAGTGGATTGTTTGTCACATTGGGAGCTTCTTCGTCCCTTAAAACCACTTTGTTTTTTTCTATAAGGCTTTCCACTGTCCTTTTGAGGGTCCAACAGTCCTCCGTGTTATGCCCTTCTGCTCCGGAATGGTAAGCACAACTGGTACCCTGTCTATATGATGGTGATTGGGGATTCTACCCGTTTGGAGGTACGGGTTGCAGGTGCCCCATCTGGACAAACTTTGGGAAGAGGCTGGAATACGGCTCTCCGATGGGAGTGAAATTAAGTCTCCTTGGTGACTCTCTGGGGTAGGCATTGTACGGGTAGCTGTTTTGAGGTGGGTGTTGATTATATGGAGCTGGGGGATGATGGTTATTTTTTAGGGGTGGATTACTATTCTGATTGTGTTGTAATGATGGCCTGGGATGTGGCTGAGCGTTCATTACCGCATAGGGAAAAGGGGGCGAAGCATAAGCTGTATCTTGGTGAGGATAGTAATGTTGGGAAGCTTTAGGAAATGGTCGTGGGTATTGTCGAGGTTTCATGACATCGGAAACCATCATAGCCCCTTTTTCTTTCTTTTTCCTGTTGGCCGCAACCCCGGATCCGCTTTGGATGGCCTGAGAGGTCGCTCTTATGACAGATTGGCTCAGGATACGACCAGTTTTTAGCCTGTTCTCTGCCATTTCTCCAATTTTAATTTCTTCCGCGAATGGTTTGCCCATGGCGGACATCATATTTTGGAAGTAATCAGCTTCCTGTGCTTGTAGAAAAACACTAACCATTTCAACCTCATCCATCGGAGGTTTGACCCTGGAGGCTTGCTCATGCCATTTGATGGCGTACTCCCTGAAACTCTCTGAGGGTTTCTTTTTTAGATTGGATAGTGAGTTCCTATCGGGAGAGATGTCCACATTGTATTGGAATTGTCGGACAAAGTCCGGGGCCAAGTCATCCCATATGTGCCAACGGGATATATCCTGGTCCATGTACCATTCTGATGCAATTCCCGTCAAACTTTCCCCAAAATATGCCATGAGAAGTTCCTTCTTCCCACCTGCTCCCCTGAGCTGGTTGCAGTACCTTTTCAAATGGGCTATGGGGTCTCCATGTCCGTTATATTTTTCGAACTTGGGGGTTTTTAATCCGAGAGGCAGATGGACGTGCGGGAACATGCACAAATCTGCGTAGGAGACATTTTTCTGCCCGCTCAGCCCCTGTATATTTTTGAGGCTCTGTTCAATACTCTTCATTTTTCGAGTTATTTCTTCGTTCTCGAAGCTTTTCTTATCTTGTCCCAAAGTGAACTCGGGCTGAGTTTGTTGGGGATATGCGTTAGGAGTAGCATGAGCGGTATCCTGATGAACGGATGGTGTTTGGAATGTGAATGCTGGCGGCTCGAAACTTGGCCCGGAGATAGTTGGTGGGGCCGTGGCAGAGATTGGTGGTGCGGTGAAAATGTTAGAAGACACACAAGAAAACAAGGCCTGGGGGCGAACCTCAGAAGGCCTTCCGGCAAAGTGAGCCGACATAGTTGGATATCCAAATGGCGTACTTGGTAGCTTATGGGGATGTTGGACGTCCCTCCTGCCCTAGATTTCTGGGAAACCCGGGATGGTACTGGGTGGTTCCCTACCATTGGACCATGCATCCCACATTTCCAGCATGCGGCAGTGCAGAGTCCTGTTCTCTTCAGCTGTTGCAGACTCAGATGTTGGGATGGCTGGATTTAGGTCTTCCAGGGAGGAGTTGACGATTGGAAGGTGACTTTCAGATGTCATTTCTATGCTCCCTTTTGATCTAGTGAAGTAAGGATGGGAAGCTAGGTTACCGGAAAAACCAACCACCTTAAAATAACTTTTAGATTTAACCAACAAAACATTAGTTTAAAACATTTATCATATAGGCAAATCGGACGTACGAGGCATGCAATGCACCTGATGCCTTTCTATATGTTTTTTCCACAGTTGTGTATTTCATCCCGGCTTTATCTCTTGGTTTGTTTTTCTTTTTATTATTTTTCCCTTTCCTTTGTTATTGCTTCTACTTTTTATTCCTCACTCAGTTTCCTTTCTTATGGTTATGATTGAATCCTATGTGGATTGCCTACGTATCACGGCGCCGCGTGAATCAGATCATCACGTAGTTCATGCTAGAAAAACCCAAAGAGATGCATATATTATTTTCTAAAATCTTGATTCTAAAAATTTCCATTCATTAAATAAACACTTTTGATTACGAAAAACTAGCGGCCCATTTTTAGAATTACAGAGTTTGCAAAACAGACTTGACATATATATCTTCTAAAATGTAAAGACTGTTGTGGACTCAACACATGACTATGACTAGAAAAGTGAAGTACAGACTCGAAAATATCAAGAATACATTAGTGCTTCCGTTGCTCCAGGGGCCGGTGGGGCATCATTCGGCCTTGCCACGGGCCTACGTGCTATGTCTTGTTGGAGGCAGTAAAGGTCGTCCATTATCTTCTGGACGAAGATCATAACTGCTGAGAAGAAATTGGTCTGAGTCATATCTTCACATTCCTGACATCTGGTGACGATGTAGTCAGCTATCTTTTGGACCCTTCGCCTGATAATACCCTTCTCTTGAAGCAGGCTCCCGATTTGTTGGGATCTCGCCTCTAAAGTTTGGGCATCTTTGTGACTCTATTCTTTCCATTGTTGCAACTCTTTTTCTAACTGAGCCATCATGGCATAACACTGTTCCCTCTCTGTTTTAAACCTTTTTGCCTGTTTGGCCATCTCGTTCTCGAAGGCGGCCAGTTTTTCCTTCAAGCCCACGACTTCCTGGTCATATTTCCTTTTTAGTCTCTGGACAAACTCTGTTCTTTCTTCTGCACTTCTCGTCAATCTTTCCCGAACATCGACCAGTTCTTCTTCAGTTTTGTCTAAATCATTCCCATAGCTACATACTTTATGCCTTAGGCTGTTGATAAGCCTTTCATCAGCCCTGCTTCTCTTTGGGTTCTCAGCAGCTGTTTTCAGTTCCTATATCTGGGCATGGAGGACTTCATTATATTAGGCTAATCTATTTTTCTCCCCTTCAATCGAGGTAGTATGTAGAATGTTTTCGAACTTGATTTCCCTGACCTGGGCCTCCAACTTGCTTATGGTGGCTCGATAGTTGTTCTCTTTTTCTAACCAAGCCCAATGCTCTTGAGTTTGCTCGACAAATTGTTGTATGTGGGGTCTCTTTGCAGGTCGTTCTTGCTCTTGATGCTCCCTACCTGTTACGCCGTACCAAGAGGTGTAGGTGGGATCCACTTCCCCTTTGGATAAGTCTCTCACTCGCGTTTGAGGTTCTAAAAACCTGCACTCGTTCCAAATTTGATGGACCCTGCCTTCAGGAAATGCAGCTCTTGGGCATAACTTGATGGCTTAAATCCTCGTCATGGGGAACACCCTGTTGTCTCCCCAGCTGGCATAAGACCCGGTGGGGGCATATGGCTGAATGCTTCACAGACCCATTAACAGGAGATAGCAAACCTCAGCGGACATATTGATAACCTCGCTGAGAGGGAGCCACCCGAACGTCCACTCGATTTGGTTGGCAGTTAGTGAGCTCAATTATGAGTGCCAGGCTATCGTGCCTTCAGGAAATTGGTGCCCTTTTACCTGAGTAATATGTTCCTCGATGCAGTTCAAACCGGTTAAACCGTAGTTCATGTAGCCCGAGCAGTGACAGAGGTGCTCGATAGGTCAGATTTGTAGGAGCAGGTTGCACCCCTCAAAGAATTTTCCCCCAGATTGGAAAATTGTCAGAGCACGGTAAATCTCGGCTAAGACCATCGGTATAAGTGTGCCATTGGACTTTTTCATCATGAAGTCTGCTATTCCCACAAGTCCGATGTCTATGCATCCATTACTTCTTGGGCAGATCAAGGTGCCCAAGAATGCTACCACAAAAGCTAGCCCCCGACGGGCTTCCCATTTAGCCTGATCTTTTTGAGTTAGGCCAGTGTTGTTAGCCTCATAACCCTGGGGGATCTCCATAACGTCTGTAGAGAAAGTAGAAAGTGCGGAAGCCTTCGGACAAATGTGGGTCTTGGACGTCCGGCTAATGTTCAACAGATCCAACAACTTGTGGGGAGTCACCACCCTGGGTGCTATTAGGTACCGACTTCTGAGATTGTCATTGAGACCAGCATACCCTGCTATTTCCTTTAGCGTGGGCGTCAACTCAAAGTCCGAAAAGTGGAATACATTGTGGGCGGGATCCCAGAACGGAACTAGAGCCTCGACGATGTCCAACCTCGGCTTGATCTTTAAAAGGCCAGTAAGTCCCCCAAAAGATTTTATAATAGACTTTCTACTGGTTTCCCCCAAGTTGGTCCACCACATATGGAGTCCTAGAGGGATTCCCTCGACTGCTTTGAAGGGGATGTTTTCAACTGTATTTATCCTGCACATTCATTTTTTTTATTAAGACCACATAAATTTTTTCGAAAAGTGTCATTGCGGCAAAGGGTTTCGTAATAAAGAAAAATGGAACTTGCGAATACGGCCCCTTTAAGGCTATGCTAGCTAATTTTAAATACAAAACACAGGGGGCCACTTTTGCAAAAACAGCCTTCCGGCGCCCCATTTGGGTGATCAGGCTATAATGGCGTCACCTAATTTTATTTAGGGCTATATCCTTTTGATTTTGAAAAAATTGAGTTGGACCCGATGAGGTTGCCTACGTATCCCACACCCGTGAGAATCAAACAATGCGTAGTTCGGGAAAATCCTGACTGATTAAAAATGTATACCCACTCATTTTGTTTTATATTTTTTTTTTTGAGAAATTTTGGCGGATTTTTGGGGTAAATACGAGGATTTCAAAACAGGGTGAATTCTTTATTCTACCTCACTCTTGGTTTTTCTGTTCATTTTTTGGTTTAGCCGGTCAATACACAAGCAGAGACAAATAAATGCATACGTAGCAAGTAAGATGCATCAGGGTAGTCTTTCGTTTCGGGTACACCTGTCCTAGACGGACCCAACCCCTGGGTTGAGTCCCCTAAGTCAAATGCACATGATGCAAATAAGCGTTCCTACTAGGGATCCGGCATGAGGTTTTGTTATTCTAGGTTTAAACCTGGGGTTTTGTTCTAGACAAGGCGTACTCGAGCGGACAGCTCAAGCCGAGGTCGGGGCAGCGTACCGGGAATACAGAAGCTTCATCGGCTTTGCAACTTGTCCGTACCTCGTTCTTAAATTTGTATATAAATCTAACAGAAAATAAGTAACACGAAGTGCACACTTCCCAGATGATTTAGAAGACTCATAGAGAAGAGGGTTTCAGCGAAGTTTATATACAGTTCAGATAATATCAAAGCGGTAAAAAGCGACATTTAGCACATTAGGTTCAAGCATGTAAAATAAGATAATAAAGCCAAATATATCAGTTATTCTAAGCTCGAATTCCGAACCCTGAACCAGAGATTCTGGGTTCGCAATCCCATCAGAGTCACTAGAGCTGCCACACCTCTTTTTTTACCTACCCGCGGGTTAATGAAGGGTAATAAGGGAGTTTTTCCACTTTAAGTGATATTATTCAGATTTGGGATCTATTTTAGTTTTCAATGTCGCCACCCGGATTTTTGACGATGCTCCGGGACACCGTTTTATTTTAAAATCCCAATCCGAGGAAATTTTGACTCTGTTTTAATTTGTCTGCGACCAGAAATCCGAGTAAGGAATTCTATTAACCCGGGAGAAGGTGTTAGGCATTCCCTAGTTTCGTGGTTCTAGCACGGCCGCTTACTATTAATATTTGGCCTATATTATCAGATTGTTTTACGAGTTTTAGCCTATTGTGCATTTAGCCGTTTTTACTTTTTGAAACGCTTTTAATATTATGGATTTATCTTGAAATAAGTCACGATGTAGTGCACTTATTTGTTTTTTGGGACATGTTATAACTACGCCGCATGAAATGCACCCGCAATTACAACATGTGATTTTTATTATAATTTGAAGTTGAAGACGGGGACATGAGTTGTCGCACCCGCGTGTAGATTTACGTAGTCAAGACTATGGTCGTGATGGTTTTATAATGCCCATTTGCGGCGATGTTTGAGTTTTCTATTTTTTGAAAGAGCATTTTAGTTTTAAGATCGATTAGGACGTTTATGGATTTATCTTTGACAAGTTACGATGGCGTGCATTTGTTGTTTTTTGGCACAGGGAAAAACGTCACATGAAATGTACCCGTGATTGCTATGTGCATTTTTAGTTGTTTAGAATTGAGGGTCGGGGGGCATAAGTTTCCACTCCCGAGTGTAGCTTATTGTAACTTGGAATAGTATTCGGTTCTTTATCAAATTTCAATCTAAAGGGCCTGATTTTATCTAGAGGGGTTGTCTAAAGAAAAAGAGGAATTCATTAGCCTAAAAGGAAACAATTTTTGGGCTATGGCCATATTTTGCCCCAATTAATCACTTTAGGCCACCCTATGCTTGGCTATTTCTGGAAAGAATTTTTATTTTTAACCAACGACGGCAAGTATGGGAATCAGGACGTCCCACATTCGTTCAGATATGTACACTTAAGAAATTCAGATATCTAAATATGTTACTTGTTAACTTGAAGCCTTACGTTTGAGCCTTCTCTTTGGAATCTGTAAAACACCCCATTTGATTAAGTGTTATGCAACTACCAGAACCAAACTGACCACGGGAAGGTCAATTTTAATTCTGATAATGCTTGCGCTCAAACCATATTACCTGGCATAATTATTTACGCGCTTTCTCAGAGTGAATGTGATCATAAAAGGATCAATTCACCTCTGGACTTGTCATTTTTGTACTTGAGACCTTTAATCATATTAATTCCTTAACTTGATCATTTAGGCATGTTTAAAGAGTGAACCTAACCATTTAGGAGGTTCGGATTCCATACTCTAGAGCCTTTGTTGATGACCTCACTTCTGTACCCTTGAAGGGTGATAAACTACTCTCTAAGCATCTAAAATATGGGGTGAATTTAACCATTATGAAGGGATGACTCTATTATGACTTCAAGGATATAGAATTAATAAGAGAAGCCTCTAACAGATAATTCTGCTGTTATAATCACACATAGAGGGACAACCAGATTTTGATAAGTGATCACAGGTTCAGCAGGAAGAAAGGCAACATATTTTATGTATTTTTCTTAGATTGAATCTGACTATGAAGGAGAGTCTAATTCAAACCTAGAGATACAAACTTACTTGACATTTCTAACAACCATATCAATACTTCAAATAGCATTCCTTTGAGCACTTTGACTATTTTTTGCTTTTTTAGAGACTAAACCAAACCATATAAGGGTTCAGATTCTTCACTCTATAGCCCTTTTGACTAACATGATGTACATCTTTTAAAGGGTGAATTTCAGCCATCTACACTACTGTTTTGTGCACTATTATAGGGTGAATTTGACCATTGGCAGGTCATTTTCATCTACCCTAGTGCTGATACTAACCTATCTAGATATTTGCTTGTTGAATCTCTTTATTGACCAAAGAGACTCAATTGAAAAGCATTTTTTCTGCACATTTATAGAGAGAACCTGACCATAGACAAGGTCAGATTCTACACCTCAGTGCAGCCTTATTTTTAATATAGAACTATGAGTATTTACCATATTTATATACATTTTGCCTGAAATAACAAAATATTTCAGCAAGGAAATAGCAACAAAACGAGCAGTATTCATCACATTCAACAGGTTCATTAATATGCTAATAAATATCTATACAGTCACATGTACATAAAGCAAGAGAGATAACCTCATTTAATCAATGTCAACTAATTTAAGCAGGGAGAAGAAGAAGAAGATTCCAATTCAAGAACTTTCATTAAGAAAAGATGAGTTAAATACATACCTTTTAAGAGAGAAACAAACAAAGAGACTTGACCAAATAAAGGTCAAGTATGAACAGCAAGAAGGAAGAGAGATTAGCAACAGCAAACAGAAAAAAAACCCAAAGAAAACCAACCAGTCCAGCAAGAATAACCTAGAAATCTTGATTTGTGAATGTTTGAAGGAAGAACTTCCAGAAAACCAAAATTCAGCAAAAGGGAAGATAGCAACTGAACTAGGCCATCTACTTATGAACTTGTTTTCTAAAAGGAAATCAGATTTTTTTTTCTAATAGGACTCTTCTTTTCAAAACCTTTTAAGTAGAGACAGTATTTCTAAAAAATGGGAAGGATTCTGTATCCCAGCAGCTCAAAAGCATAAAACTTCTAACCCCTAACCTCTAAAAAGAGGGTTTATTTATAGGATATTTGGGAATGGGATATTCTTTTGAATATTCCCTATCCAATACTGAAAAATAGTACCAAAATAGTACATAGGGCAGCTGTCAACCCCATCTTTGGGACAACTTCCCCCATTCTAGAACTTTCTTCTTTAGAAAAATACCCTATTAACCTTAAAAGCCTGATTTCCTAAATTGAGTTACCTAATGTACCCCTTGGAGTCCTTGAATTTACCATTGGGAAATCAAGGTTAAGCTCACTTTGGGTTATTATTTAACTCTAGTTAACTAACAGTAGTTAGGTTCACTAGTTAACTAGGCATTGACTTTGGTTAGTTAACCCCAGCTATATTCTTTAGTTAACATTTAGTTGTTCTTCATTATGGTTGAGTTAATTAGTTAAAGGTTAATTGACTCAATGCCTAGAGTTAGTTTTCATACTAGTTATCCTTGTTTAAGTTAATTAAATAAAGTAGGTCAAATCAATTTAATTCCTTAATTTAAACTAAAACTGACTTAATTAAGCAATTCAAATTAGTTACCTAAAATCAGAGGCTTAACCAATTATTAAGTCCAGATTAACTAATTTGTTTTAGTTAATTAATCCTAAACTAATCATCTTTGGACATATTTTTTTAGTTAACTACTTAAGAGGTTAGCTAAGTTAACTTCTAGGTCGAGGGAGTTGAAATTATTTAAAGGTGAAATTATTTTGAACTTAGTTAACTCAAATGCACAACTGGTCCTAACTAGTTTTCCTTAGATCAATTGATAGAAGCAACTAGGTTGTTAGACTTGATTAATTAAGAGGCTTAATCCCTACTGATTCTAAACTGGTTTAAGAGGTTGATTAGGTGTTGGCTAATTATTAAGCCTAGGTTAAATAATTTGTTTTAGTCAGTTAATCCCAGACTAATTATCTTGGACAAGATTTCAAGACTTACCAATTAATAAAATGGTTAGTTTATTAGGCTGCTTCTTGATCTTAGTTAATTATATTAGTAACTAAACTCTTAATGAAATTAGGAGCCTAATTAACTAATAAAAATAATATAGGTGAATGATTAATCTTCATACTATACTAAGGTTAGGGTGAGTAATCAAATAGAGGTAAACAGTAGCATTTAGAGAGGAGATAAAACGACAGTAAAGGTATTCTGAAGAACTTAAGCATGAACCAATAAATCTAATTATTAATTTTAACAAGTAGAACACCTAATAAATCAATGATTATTAACAGGAAAACCTAAATGACTAAACATGATTGAAAAATAGTCCAGAATGTGCATAACATGTTAAACACTGAATTAATCAAATCGAAGGTAGTGCGAATCAAAGAAGAACAATCATACATACAGACAATGATGAAACCTAAGTTAGGAAACATGGTTAATCAGGGAAACCTAATTACTTAATTGACGAGAACAAAATCAAAACATGACTATCATGAAATACATTTAGAGCTTAAACTAAACGATGAGGAAGAAATATAAACAGGTGGAAGAAANGGGGGGGGGGGGGGGAATACCCGTTAAAGGGGTTTTTGGTCGGGAAAGAGAACGGAGGTCGTTGGACCTTACCGGATTCCAGTGGGGTTTGAAAATGAATCAAACATTGCTCTAGTTAAGAGCAATTGAACCATGAAGGTTTGAACCATTGATTGTCTTTGAATCGGCCAGGGAGTGATTTTAGGGTTTTCAGATTCTTAGATATGAAACTGACACCAATCGATTGGGTTTTTGGAGAAATTGAAGGCATGAGGTGATTGAGGAGGAAGAGAGGAATGTAGGGTGAATGTTTGGTGTCGATTGGGTGAGGCTCTGCGTCGTAGGCGATTTCCGGTCGGCGGAGGATGGTAGGAACTTTAGGGAGGCTAGGGTTTGTTAGAGAGAAGAGAGAGAGAGACGGACGAGGGGGGGGTTGTGATACTTTGCAAATGAGGGGGTGGGGTTTAGTTTGGAAATTAATATAGTTTAGAGGGCGGTGATCTCCTGGCCGTCCGATCTATTTCGATCAATGGGCAGGATTTAACTCACTAACCCAAACGGGTCATTTGGAGGTGCGGTGGGGCAAGCCGGGTAAGGGGTTTGGGCCTGGGTTGTTTGAGTGTGTAAGGATTGGGTTTGGGCCTGGGTAGTTTCAAGCCCATGTCCAAAATTGTCTCTTTTAAACTAACTAATCTAATTAAATTCAAATCTAATTTAATCAAAAAAATGTAGCAATTAATTTTAAACCTTATTTTTCATCTATTTACATATTAATTAAGAATAAAACAACCAATTTTATATTCCTAATTAAATCTATGATTTATCGAATAAAAAATGATTAATTTCCTAGTAATTAGTTATTAAAAACTCCATTACGTTAAATAATTGTCATTCGTCTATTATTTAATTAATGATAAATAATAATTTCATAATTCCTTGATCAAAGTGATGCAAATTTTAATAATTTTAAAAGATGAATTATGGATATGAAAAAATGAAAATAATTCATAATTAATTACTGAAAAATCAACAAAATTCATAAAATCAATTGATTTATTGAGATTTTTATAGGACGATATGGCGAGTAACAATCACCTGCTCATAGATACATTTATTTTTTTAGCCTTGGTTCTCTCTCTGGAAGCCTCGATTCCTTTGTTATGACTCTGCTAGGATACACCGAGCCCGGGGGAGGGGGGGGCTTCCAATTGGTCGTACTCGACCCTGACCTTCGACTGATACCTGTTGTGTAAATCTGCCCAAACCACGGCGGGGTACTCGATTATGTTTTGCTTCAGCTCCTTCGAAGCTATCGAGCTTCGCTCATTCAATCCCTGAGTGAAAGCTTGCACTGCCTAATATTCAGAGATCGGTGGTAATTCCATTCGTTCCAGTTGGAAGTGGGATACGAACTCCCTCAACATCTTGTTCTCTCTTTGTTTGATTTTGAAGACATCAGATTTCCTTGTAGCAACCTTGATGGCACCATCATGTGACTTTACAAAGGAGTCCGCCATCATGGGAAATGAATCTATCGAGTTTGGGGAAAGGTTATGATACCACATCATGGCCCCTTTGGATAGTGTTTCTCCGAATTTTTTCAACAGAAACGATTCAATCTCGTCATTTCTTAGGTCGTTCCCTTTCATAACACAAATGTAGGAAGTAATGTGCTCATTACGTCCGAGGTCCCGTTGTACTTTGGGAGGTCGGGCATTCTGAATTTCTTCTGGATGGCCTTCGGATCCGTATTCGATAGGAATGACTTCTACACGAACTTCTTCGAGTCTACACCCTTGAGGATCGGCGGTGCGCCCGGGATATGATCGACCATCGAGTTATAGGTCTCCACCTTTTTGTCGTTGGCTTCTATCTTCTTTTCGCCTGATTTGGTCCCATTTGTGAGGTCCTCGAGCATCTTCATAATAGCGGGGTCGACTGCTGATCTGTTGTTGCTCGACCTCTCTGGTGCCTGTTCACTTCGAGGAGCCGTTTCCGGTCGCGCTGTGCTTGGAGTTTTTTGATGGCTTTGTAGCTGAGCAATAGCCACTTGTTGTGCTTGCAACATCTCAAAAATGACGTGAAGGATAACTCCTCTTTCCCTTTAAGCAGGGGATCTCTATGCTTCAAGCTGGTCTCCTTCGCGCACACTTCCGTCTGTATGAGATCTTACATCGACATGTTGAGCGTTGCGCGAGCCTTCATCGATGGGGATTTGCACTGGTGCCCCTTCAGGGTTTTGTGGTGGTACATCGTTCTCTCCATTATCCTCAGGGCCGTTGTTTTCATATGCATTCACTGAGTTAGACATCTTCTGACCTGAAATTAAAGATTCTTGGACAAGAAAAATTATAAAGAATAACTTGTGTTTTTAGAAAACCAACACTAAAACAACCAATATTATTTTTAGCCCCACGGTGGGCGCCAAAATATTTACCTTGAAAATGATAATTACAATTATATTTGATTTTGTGGTTCTAAAAGTACGCGATCTATTTTATTACCGGTTTTTTAGGTAATAGATGCTAAGTGAGAGGTGAAAAACTGAAATAAAAGCGAAGGATAATAGGATTATGCAAACAGAGCAGTGGAGAGACAAGGTCTCAAGGTCGGTATAAATGTGTCCTGAGGTCGAGCTCAGGGGCTCGATAATGGGCGGCCGAAAGTTATTCGACAGTGTCGAAGGCCTCTAAGATTGCCTCTTTATGATCAATAATGAGCAATGAATGAAGAAACAAAATAAATGAAAGGCAATAAATCAATGAGACATTTGTAAAGAATGTTTGAGTTAGAGGGCATAGAATGTTATTAGTCTTGTGTATTGAGTATCATGTGTATAACAAAGTGACAAGGGTCCCCTTTATATATGAGGGGGAATCCCAACATAGTACATGTGTAATTAATGAAAAGAGAGATCGCTGGTACGGCCATTCAATGCCACGATACGAGCTTGTACTATTTTGTGTAGTTTGTCATCTTTAACCACGTGCCTTTTGGGAATTTCCCACCTTTCCACATTGACCTTCGATTTGCACTGCCTCGAGGCTGAGGGCCTTCGATATGCCCCCTCGATGCCAAGACTCGAAACTTTGAGCCTTCTGAGCATCGTAATGACCGTAAAATCGGGCTCTCCGATTTTAGCCGCATACAACTATGGTTGGTGAAAAGTAAGAATGTATGATTTTATCATGGTTGAGGATTCAAAGCTCAGGGACATTATCTGTGATGGACCTTTTGTCTCCATGAAAACCATTGGCGAGAGAACAATTACAGTTCCAAACACAATAAAGGAGTAAAATGATGCTGCTCGAAAGGCCATCGAGAATAACTTCAGGGCAAAAGAAGATTCTAGTTTGTGGCATTGGACCAGACGAATATAACCACATATCAGCCTGCCAGTCTGCCAAGGAGATCTGGGAAGCTCTCCAAACTGTTCATGAAGGAACTACTCGGGTCAAGCAGTCAAAAATCAATATGCTTACTACTAAGTATGAAATTTTCAAGATAAAGGAGGATGAGTCTATTCAAGATATTCATACCCGCTTTACCTCCATCATCCATGATCTTCAATCCTTAGAGAAGTTATACCAAGAAACAAATAGGTCAGAAAAATACCTAGTGTGTTACCAGGTTCTTGGGAGAGTAAAGTTAATGCTATCACGGAAGCCAAGGATTTGCAGAAGTTGACCATTTATGAACTAATTTGAAATCTAAAAACCTATGAGATGAAAAAGAAAAAAGATCTTGAAAGAAGAGAACCCAAAAAGGAGAAGAACATGGTTCTCAAGGCAGACAACAGTGACTTAAGTGCTGATGACACATACATGGCCAATCTTACTCAAACATTCCGGAAAATGGTTCATAGAAATGGAGGAATTCTCAAGAAAGGTAGCTCTAGTAGAAACACCAAAGGATATGATTGATATCACACAAGTGCGGAAAGCCAAGACATTTCATCAAAGAGTGTCCTCTCCACAAGAAAGACTACTACAAACACAATCCAAATAAGGCGGTTAAGAGGAACCTGGTTCCCGACAGAAGGTTAGAGTTAAGTGATGTCGCTGACAATGTTGTGAAGCAAGCTCTAGCTGCCCGGGGAGATTCCAATCGTGAATCTGAGGGTGATGATGACCGAGGAGAAACCTCCATTATGGCTGTTAAAAGTGAATCTATAGAGTATAAGTCTATATTTGCACTCATGGAAAAGTCTGATGATGATGAAGACAATGGCGATGATGAGGAAGTAGTCATTGGAAGAAGTCAAAAATGGTACATGAATAGTAGCTTCTCTAACCACATAACTAGAAGAATGGATGGTTTCCTCTCACTTAAGGCCCTATAAGGTAGGAGTGTGTCTTTTGAAAATGAAAAAAAGAGATACATTCTTGGAGTGGGAAATATTGGCAAAGCACTCTCAGACTCAATTGAAAATATGTATTATGTAAATGGCTTCAAATATAGCCCATTGGGTGACTCTCTAGTCTGCAACAAAGGAAACAAAGTGGAGTTCATAATAAGATCTTGTACTGTCAACAGTCTTATAACTAGTGAAGTAGGTCTGATTGCAAAAAGATTCAAAAATATTTATGTTGCAAAATTTGACTCTCTGAATGGTGGTGATCTTACATGCCTGAGTTCCATTGATGATGATGTTGAGTGAAGGAATAGAAGATTAGTACCGTCGTGCCCAATTTTCTCAAGAAGGCAGGTTTCGATATGTGATAACTCTTTTAAATGGGTATTAAAAGATAAGAGTCTCTATTTAAAGGTTTAAGGTGCGTTTGGGTATCTATTTGCATGTAACTTGTTTTAACTAGTTTGTGTCACCAAAGATCGGGTAAGGGTTAAAGTTACCTCGTATAGAAGGTGTCAGGCACTCTTCTAGGTCCACAACTATGGGTCCCGGCCGAAGTTCATACTATGCGGATTATTAGATTGTCCTATGTGATCACATAAGCGAGGGAAGAAAAAGAATTTAAAGATTCTATTATAAAAAAGTGTAAAGAAAATCGGGCAACAATTAAGTTATAAAGATAATCAGTACAAGTCTTTAGAGGGGGGGTCCTAAGTTTTTTAGCCTAAAGGATCACCTCGTGCAACATAAATAATACTTCACAACTCACTTAGGGTAGGGGTTGCTCATATGATCCAGCGGACACCGATTTAATCTCCTGCTTCCTATTACTATGTTAAAGTTGTTTACCTGAGGCGTTTTAATTCAATTCTAAACCGCGTCCTATGTGCTCACCACCCGTCCCATGCCCATCGTCAATGAGGCTTTGGACTTGCTATTTGGGTGGTTATAGACTTTAGTTAGGATTCTCAAAAATGATCAAACTAACGCTTATTCTAAACACATATGACTTCACATAAATGCAAGAAAAGGCTCAAGTTAACCCCCACACATAAGAAACAAATATACATGACAGATTTAGGCAGTGGATGATTTCAATGTTGAGAAACATTATAGCCGTTAAGTCCTATAGGCATGGTTCCTACGTGATTCAGATTTCCAGCAGTATAGAAGCAGCAGTGCAGCTTTAGGAAAATTTTCAAATTAAGGAATTACAACCCTAAAGGGATGGTATCTAAATATGGGGCAGTAAAAAAAACTTTGAGAGACCAACATTAACAACTTCTTATGCGAGTGACAATATCTTATAGGCAGGATTTCTAAGAGTTAATATACGTAATTGACTTTATAAGATTTTATCCTTATAGGCATGATTTCTATGTATGGTAACACAATGAATTAACAAAGTAGTTTATTTATTAATTAAGACCCTATAGTCAGTATATCCAGGTTAACAGCGTACCAAGACAATATAAGTGACTGATTGATTAATTGAAACTCTACAGACATGGTATCTAAATGAGCGTTAGCAAAATACTGTTATTGTATCCTATAGGCATGTTGTCTAAATGTGCACAGTAATAGACTTAGAAAACAAGTGTAGCAAGACCTAACATGCATTGAATAGTATATGAGTGAAATGTGTGGGATTCCTATAGGCATTATTCTATTAGTGTACATAGATAAAGCACGCCAAATGAAATGGCGAATAAAGCATGCTAAACGAAATAGCAAATAAAACACATAGACCCTATATGCATGATTTCTACCCTTTTATGCAAATATTAGAATACCCTGGCCCCCTTTCCACTAATTTCCCCATCATTCAGTTTTACAAAATATTACAGACTGTATTGAACAATCACAGACCCAATTACAAATACAGAATAACCCCCAGTAACACATCTGGGCCTTCAAATAGACTTAGAACTTTGCACGGACAACATGTCGAAACTCCAGGTGCGGACAATGTATTTCACCTCCAGTACCAAAGCATGCACAACCATGCCCAAGCGAATAACTTACTTATCCAAATGGATGCTAAACTTATCCATACAGGTGACAAACTACACATATAATTAATTAAACAACTTCGAAGCTTTAAACAATTAGTTCTTAAAGTTGTGACTAACAACAGTTATAGACAATATATATATAGCACATAACGGAAGGCAGACAGAGCATACATTAGACAGGGTTAATGGTTGTAACTCTAGAAATAGAGTTTAAGAGAAACATGGTTATTTCAAACAAAGTTTCGAAACAAAACATGGTCCAAAAATATCTTAAAGAGCTTTAGGTAAAGATATGAACATGACAATCTAGTAGTGTCATAGACAAGATCCAGTAAGATGTCGTCTTAATATGGAAGATTCAACATGAGAGCCTAAAGAAAACAACTAACTTGCAGAGCTTAATATGTGAAATATTCAAGCAAATACAATTTATCATACAAAAGTTTTAAATCCAATAGGTAAGCATTCAGATGAGAAGAGGTTGACTTTCAGGTAAATAATGCAAGAAGGCATCATGTGAAGAGAGAAGGGATTTGTCTTAGTCGACATAAAGAGAAGTAAACTATACATGGATTGGAATTTACCTTAGGAGTCTCAAACTATCAATGAGCACACAAAATCAAAGCAAAGAACAAGTCTACATTGGCATTGAAATGATATTAGCATATAGAATTCATATAATGACAAGTTGATTTAAGGGAAATAGCAAGTATATATAAAAGATTAACACAGTCACATTTCAATAGCTTTTGGGCATGCATTAATTTCCTAGGAGATTCTAAGTCATGGGTTCATGATAAGCAATAGTGCTGAATAATCAATTAGGCTTAATCGTGAACATAAGCAATAAATCAAGTTGGGCATCTACAATGAGCATACACTGAGGCTAGTAATGTCAACGAAGAGCATACTAGGCTAAGCACTTAGATTGTGTCATCACATAATTTGCAGCAGAAAACCAGGTGATGCATAAGGGATTCAACAGGAAGAAAACAGTTCTGGGTAGATAATTTCCCAGGGATCCAAATAAAGTGCGACAACCATTAATTAGGTTCAATTGCAAACAAAGTAGACATCATGAATCAACTTAGCTAACTATCAGAACTAGAGTAGACTTGAAGTGACATAACATTAAACACTTGAATAAATGCATACAATCATAGAGTAATGAAATTACGAGAGTATAAGATACTAACCAGTTGCGTACAAACTAAAAAAAGGAATAAGAACTCAAAAATCTCAATAATAGCTGTGATTACTGGCGTACGAGGAACCCCAAACCTCCAGTGCTTCAGAGTTCACATGAGGCTCGAAATGGGCCCCGAGTAGTGCTTGCACTAGAGGAGGTTAATAGTATAGATTGACTGAGAGTGGGAGAATAGTGGTAGTAGTGGTCGTAGCAGTAGTCATTCAGACATAGAGGGGAAGCGGGGAAATGGGGTTTATACAACGATGGATTTGAACAGGCAATCATGGAAAAGAATCAATTTAAACATAGAAAAGGAAAGAAAAGATACTCATGCAATCAGAATTGGTAAAGAAGATGGAGATATCAAACCCTAGTTAGGCTCAAAAAGTGAATGTAGTTGCATGAAAATGAAGTAAAATGTTATAAAACATATATGTAGGTGCAATAATAAATTTGGATGATTAATTAATCATAAACATAATTTCTAAGGATAATTACTAAGAATTTGAACAACTTAAATGCAAGAGAATATATTTTAAAGCCTCAAAATATATGAAGAACCATAAAAGACACTTATATGACTCTTGTAAATTGGTGATGATGCACAAATGATATTTTGAAAGTATATATGATATTTATAAAAATATGAGGGAAAAATTAGGTATCAACAATCGTTCCACTTTACCCGGGAATGGTGAAAGAGTTGGAGGGTAAATAAAATGATGACCAATTTTGTCTGAAATGAGTGAGGATGATGTGTTTTTTAAAAAACAATGGGGGCCAAACCCTGGTTCTTGAGTTGCCTACATATCCCTAGTGTTATGGGAATCAGGCTGTGTGTAGTTCTGGATCCAAAGGCGAACAAAATCGATGAAGTTGTTATAAGAGTGGTCGTGTGTTTCAAAAATTTATCTTTTGGATATGATTGTGTCAGATAATTTCAGGTGTAGCTAGCGAATTTGAATGTTATGGATATATGAGCGGTTACGGGCTTCTGATCATCAATTACGTTTGAGATGACCGAATGATGTGAATGTTTTGAACGGGAACCAGAGTGAAAATTGCTCTTGTTTGTAGGAGTGTTATCTCCTGAGTTACCTGAAAAACTTAAAACACGATGCACGCGAACATATATGAGGTTATTGCAAAATATTTATTCATGACGCAAATTCCCTTCGAACATGAGAGTTGTCTTTAGACCATGAGGATGATGTCCTTAGACCATGATGTCCTTGGCCATGAAGCGTATGATAAGGGATTCGCAGGCCATGGGTGTCATCGAGCCATGAGGATGGTGCCTTTGGACTATGACACCTTTGAATAATGATGTGTAGTTTTGAGAGATCCTCACGCAATGGCATGATGTCTTCGGGCTATGAGGATGATGCCTTCAGACTATGACGCCTTTGGACAATGTGGCGATGTTTCAGACCATCAAAATGCAAAGATGAAGAAATATCATTCGTTCGATAGTGGGAATAACGGATTCTTAGTTGTATACGAGAACAAGCCAAGGAAGTGCTTAGCCTTATATGTGATGAGGGAAGTGTTTAGCCCTATACATAGGAAGAGAATGTTTATGCTTATGCAGTGATGGAGGCAATGCTTAGTCTCATGTGAGGGAAGGCACTGCTTAGCCTTTTGCTATAATGGAGGCACTACTTAGTATCATTCAAAGAATGGAGACACTACTAAGTCTCATGCAAGGGAAGTCTGCATTTAGCCTTATGCAAAGTGATGAAGACACTACTTAGTCTCATGCAAGAAAAGGCAGGGCTTAGCCTTATGCAATGATGGAGGAATTGTTAAGACTCATGTGATGCAATGGTGACAATGCTTAGTCTTATGCATAGGAAGGCATCATTTAACCTTGCGCAATAATGGAGGCAGCGCTTAGCCTCATGCAAATAATAGAGACAAGGAAAGGCAATGCTTAGCCTTATGTGATGACAGAGGAAAGGTTTAGCCTTATGTGATGCAATGGAGACAATTCTTAGCCTCTTGAAAAGGAAGGCAATGCTTAGCCTTATGTAATGATGGAGGTAGTTCTTAGCCTCATGCAATGCTTAGTCTCATGCAAAGGAAGGTAGTTCTTAGCCTTATGCAATGATGGAGGAAGTACTTAGCCTTGTGCAAGAAAAGGCAATACTTAGCCTTATGGGATAATGGGGGCAGTGTTTAGCCCTATGCAGGAAGAGCAACGATTAAATGTGAGAGGGAAAAACGATTCTTATCTTGACCGATTTGTGTTTGGCGACTTTTATCAGTGTGAAGACAGTGATCTTGTTGTATGTATATATTTGCGGATGTGTTTGTTATGTCCCTCGTTCATGCATCCAAAGAAAAATCTTGATTTTTGGGGGGAAGGTTGGTTCGTGATTTGATTCTTTTTTTCATCTTTGCTCCTTGTCTTGAGGCCTTGTTTTAGTCACCCTGGGTACTGTCTGGCTACTACATGAAATGAAATTTTCCAAAAATATGCATTTGTGATAAATTGTTTATATAAAAAATGCAGTTTGTTCAAAACATGTGATGACGCATAAAACAAATAAATTTTGAGTCGGAGATTGTGACATGCTTTGAGACATTTCAACCTCTTGAACTTGGAATTTTGAGGACCCTCCTCAAAATTCTGCCCCAAATTAAATGCATACTTCTGGCGATACACTTCTTGGTTATCCTTTACATAGTGAGATTGAAGAACTTGAAATCTTGCCCCAGTTTCTTACCATAGGGGATTGAAGATTTTATTACGATGTGACAGAACCCACAGGGCTGCATACGTATCCCATTTTAAACGGGAACCAGGTCAAGTGTATCTCAAGTTACATCAAAGAGAAAGTGCAAAACATAATCCTAAACGTAATATCTCTTGACTGCATCTGAATTGATAGGTCTTCGACATATTTCTCCATCTATGTCTGCAAGTATAAGTTCTCCTCATGTCCGTACTCGGTGAACCATGTAAGGGTCTTTCTAGATAGGTGAGAATTTCCCTTTTTCTTCATCCTGATGCGGGAAGATTCATTTCAACACTAATTGCTCCGACATGAATTGCCTTGATCTATCCTTTTTGCTGAAAGCCCTTGCCATTTTTATTCTGGTAGAGTTGACCTTAACACACTGCCTTCATCCTCTCACCACCAATGAGAGCTAGTTGTTCATACTGGCTCTGTATATTTTCCGCATCGCTGAGCTCAGCCTCTTGTATGATTCTTAAGGAAGGAATCTCAACTTCGGCGAGAATAACGACTTCAATACTGTATACAATTAGAGAGAGAGTAACCCCAGTTGACGTACAAACTGTGGTGTTGTACCCGAGCAGAGAAAATGGTAGCTTCTCATGCCATTGCTTATAGTTTTCCACCATCTTCCTCAATATCTTTTTTATTTTCTTGTTGGCGGCTACTATGGCTCCATTCAATTGTGGACTGTACGCTTTAGAATTCTGATGCTTGATCTTGAATGTTTCACACACAGCTTTCATCAGATCACTATTGAGATTGGCGGCATTGTTAGTAATGATTGACTCAAGTACTCCAAAACGACAAACAATACGATCCCATATGAAATCCTCTACGACCATTTTAGTCCAACCTCATATGAAGCGACTTCAACCCATTTTGTGAAGTAATCTATAGCCACCAAAATGATATTGTGTTTGTTTGAAGATACAAGTTCAATTGGTCCAATGACATCCATGCCCCAAGAAGATAAAGGCCAGGGTGCATTGAGTCGTTGGGTGGCACCCGTACCACATCAGCACGTATCTGGCATTGGTGACACTTTTGAACATACTTGATGCAGTGTGTCTCCATAGTCATCCAGAAATACCCCGCCCTTAATATCTTTTTGGCCAAAATGAACCTATTTATGTGAGGTCCACAAGTTAATGTGTGTATTTCTTTGAGAAAACCAGATGCCTCCTTGGCATCGACACATCGCAACAATCCCAAATCAGGAGTCCTTTTATATAGAATTTCTCCATTGTGAAAGAAATGGTTGGCTAATCTTCGAAGCATGTGCTTCTGAGTGTTTGTAGTATTCTATGGGTATTCTCCTTTCACCAAGTATTCCTTGATATCGTGGAACCATGGATTTACTTCAAACTCATCTTCAATATGAGCACGAAAAATTGGTTGCTTAAGAATATCTATCGAGATAGGATCAATGAAAATCTTTTCCGGATGTTGTATCATGGAAGACAAGGTGGCTAACTCATCTGCAAACTCATTCTAGATACTTGGAACATGCTTGAATTCTATCTTTGTGAACCTCTTGATCAACTCTTGTACACAATGCAAGTATGGCAATATTTTATTGTTTGTGGGGACCCATTATCCTTTACCTAGTGTACCAATATATCTGAATCTTTAATTACCAGCAACTCTTGAACATTCATGTCGACGGCCAATCGGAGTCCCAAGATTTAGCCCTCATATTCCAGCATGTTGTTGGTGCACGTGAACCTGAGCTTTGCGGATGCCGGATAATGTTGACTGGTTTCTGATACTAAGACAACCCCAATGTCCACTCCCTTGAAGTTTGCTTCTCCATCGAAAAACATCCTCCAAATGTCATATGTTTTGGAAATATCTTCACCTACAAACCACACTTCCTCATCGGGAAAAAACGTCTTCAATGGTTCGTATTCTCCATCTACGGGGTTCTCTGCTAAGTGGTCGGCCCGTGCTTGCCCCTTCACTGACTTGGTAGTCACATTAATAATGTCAAACTCACTTAGCAATATCGGCCACTTTACTAACTTACTTGTAGGCATGGGTTTCTGAAAGATGTATTTCAGTGGATCCATCCTTGATATGAGAAATGTAGTGTACACACAGAAATAATGCCAACTTTTGGGCTATCTATGTCAAATCACAACAGGTGCGCTGCAGCGAAGAGAAACGGTCCTCATAAGGTGTGAACTTCTTATTTAGATTATATATCGCCTACTATGTGTTCTGAACTGCTTTTAGATTTGATGATAACATCATCCACGTACACCTCTATTTCTTTACGTATCATATCATGGAAATAAGTTGTCATAGACCTCATATAGGTGGCTCCAACATTCTTCAAACAAAATGGCACCATTTTGTAACAATATATCCCCCATGATAAAGGTTGTCTTTTCAGCATCATCTTCATCCATCCAAATCTGGTGGTATCCTGTAAAGCAATCCATAAAGGATTGGATTTCATGTTTGGCGCAATTATCGATAAATATGTATATGTTGGGCAACGGGTCTTCCTTCTTCTCCTCCTTCTCTAAAATTGCTCCACTATCCATGTCTTCCTCTTCAGAAACAGCTTCCTCATACCGGCCAAAATCTCATCTTCCTGGGATTCCCAAATCATGTCAGTCTGGAAGAATGTTTGTTGCAATGGTGGTATGGGATGTTCTATAGGATAGTAATCGGTGCGCCACGGTGGTTTCCACTTATGGTACTCTTGCACGGTATATTCATATCTCAGGCCAAAGTTTGTGCCATGATACTGTGGTCGTATGTGTTCTGTGATCCCCTGAATCTTTCGGCCAAGACCCTTGCCTAGTTCATATCCCAACCACATCAATATGATTTCTATATTATTGCTCCACCATCGATCCTTCTAATTGAGTTTACACGCTCAATGTGGTGGTATGTTTCTTCTCCCAATGTCCACTTTTTTTCGGTAACTGGCATGGTCCGGTTAGTGTAAATAGGGTTGCTTCCATCTCCATGAATGATCACCTCCTGATGATTCCACTCGAATTTCACAACCTGGTGAATGGTAGAATCGACTTCCCTAGCTGCATGTATCCATTGTCGTCCCAACAGCAGGTTGTAGGTGGCGGATATGTATAGCACTTGGAATTTGACATCAAACCAGGTCGGGCCCATCTGTAGATCAAGGTTGATTTCTTCGATAGTGTCTCTTTGAGTTCCATCGAACGCTTTCACATTCATGCTTCTCATCCATATCTCATGCAGTCCTTTACCTAATATTTTCAAAGTGGTCAGCGGGCATATGTTCAGCCTCGAACCTCCATCTATCAGGACCCTGGCAATGAACTTGTCTTAAAATTGCACATTGATGTGCAATGCTTTGTTGTGGCTCAAACCTTTGGGCGATAACTCATCTTCATGGAAAGTAATTTTATGACTCTCCAACACCCCTCAGACCATGTTAGCCATCCCCCCACTAGTGTACTGGCGGGCACATAAGCTTCAGTTAACACTTTCATCAAAGCATTCTTGTGCGCGTCTGAATTTTGCAATAGTGAAAAAGTGCATATCTGGGCGGGAGTCTTGTTTAGGTGATCAACAACATAGGATCCCTCGCCCGTACCTTCCTCCAAAGAACATCAGTGCTCATCTCAACAACAGGTGGCCTAGATGAAGCTTCTTTGCTTATTCCTCTAAGATTCTCTGGTGTATAAGCTCTACCAGTTCCAATAATACCTTGCACAATACATGTCTCTTTTATCTTGTCTTTTCCTTTTTTTCTTTCCTATGCAATATAATCCCATGGGATGACATCAGACTTATATGACATTGTGGGAGCTACCATCACAGTGAAAGTTGTAGCTACCTCAACTGGTGCCTGGGTTTGCCCCACAATTGTTGAGAGGGTGACATGAGATGTTTTAGGAGTATCCCCCTTTCGAATAAGTCCAATGGATCCCTCCTGATCCCATTCCTCATCAGTTTATATTACGTTCACTCCATCACCCCTATGATCCATAAGAGGATTATTACGGTCATTCGAAGCAACTTTCTTTGCTTATATACCTTGGTGTCAATCAACGTCTGAATCTTTTCCTTCAACATGCAGCATTCTTCAATGGTATGACCCTTTATGCCTGAGTGAAAGGCATCAGATGGCAGCCTCGATTAGTTCCTTATTTGGTCAAATATTCAGCAAAGATGGCAGGTCGCCAAGTACTCTCCTCACATGGTTTCTATAACAGGTGCAAGGTCATTCCACCAGTCAATTAGCAAAGACGGGATAATATAGACCATACCGAACCTAGGATTTCGTGTTTCAGTTTTTGCAAACAAATAAAAGATAGCCCTTTCACTCTCCAGATTCGATTATCCACGCAATAATGATTAGTAAGTAATGCAAAAAAATGATGGTGTCCTTTGGGACTGTGGAAATCCCGTTGGACTTTGGACAAGGTTCATTTAAGCGGGTTGTTACATCAACGACGTCTCAATCCGTAGTAGGTTTAGCATGATATATGTACATTTCAAATCGGAGTATAGTTTACCAGAGAGGTCTAAACTGGTACTCTCAAGTGGACAACTTAAGAGGGAAAGGCACGAGACCGTCGACTGTACCGTTGATCGACTAGTCTACCGCACATAAGTCTTTCTAGTATAAAAGGGTGTTTTTAGGAAAGCGCGGACACTCATCAAGTGCCGCTGTGTTGATAATAAGCACGATTGGAGTATGATGTTGAAGCATGAAGTTGCCAACGTGATAACATGTAGTCAAGTAGTTCACATGGTGAAAACACATAATGGTAGTATTACATAATGCGTCAAAAAATAAGTGAGAGGGAACGGGAAAAAAAAAGACAAAAAGGAAAAAGGTTACAATAGTTCACAAAAGCCTTGAAAACATAATTAAATGAAGCGAATAAAGGAGACAGGGAAGGGAGGTTCATGATGTAGAAATTTTTAGAAAATAAAGGGACGGGGAAAGGGAGGTACGTGAATGAAGTCAAACAAGCAATCTAATAATCCACATAAGAAAATTTTGTTATGGTAAGAGCCTAAGTATATCCTTAGCAGAGTCGCCACACCGCCGTGCCCTATTTTCTCGTGAAGGTGGTTTTCGACAAGTGACAACTCTTTTAAATTGGTAATAGAAGATAAGAGTCACCACATAACGGTTTAAGGTGTGTTAGGGCACCTATTTGCATATAACTCAGTTTTAACAAGTCTGTGTCACCAAAGATCGGGTAAGGGTTGAAGTTACCACGAAGATAAGGTGTTAGGAACTCTTCGAGGTCCACAACTATGGGTCCCGGCCAAATTTCATACTATGTGGATTATTAGATTATACCTATCCTATGTGATCACATAAGCGAGGGAAGACAAAGAATATAAAGATTCTATTAAGAACAAATGTAAGTAAAATCAGGGGACACTTAAGTTACAAAGATAATCAGTACAAGTCTTTAGAGGTTACACGGTACAACTCAATTGTTCTAAATTCAACGGCTAAGTGTGAACAATATAAAGGGGGGGTCCTATGTTTCTTAGCCTAAAGGATCACCCCGTGCAACATAAATTATACTTCGCAACTCCCTTAAGGTACGGGTTGTTTATATTATCCAGTGTCACATACTATCATCTCCTGCTACCCAATTACTATGTTAAAGTTGTTTACCTGAAGCATTTTAATTCAATTCAAAATCGCGTCCTATGCGTGCACTACCCGTCCCATGCCTATGGTCCAGGAGGCTTTAGAATTAGTATTTGGGTGGTTCTAGACTTTACTTAGGATGCTCAAAAATGATAAAACTAGCACGCATTCAAAACATATCGAACTTCACCTAAATGCAAGAAAAATCTCGAGTTAACCCCCCACACATAAGCATCAAATGCACACGACAAATTTAGGCACTGGATGATTTCAAAGTTAAGAAATATTATAGCCATTAAGTCCTATAGGCATGGTTCCTAATTGATTTTGATTTCCAGCATTATACAGGTAGTATTGCAGCTTTAGGCTAATTGATTTCCAAATTAAGGCATTACAACCCTATAGGCATGGTATCTTAATATGGGGCAGTAGAAACAACTTTGAGAGCCCAGAATTAACAACTTCTTATGCTAGTGACAATATCCTATAGGCAGGATTTCTGATAGTTAATAGACGCAATTTACTTTGTAATATTTTATCCTTATCGGCGTGATTTCTATGTATTGTTAAACACAATGAAGTAACAAAGTAGTTGATTAACTAATTAAGACCCTATAGTCGTGATGTCCGGGTTACCATCGTACCAAGAAAATACAAGTGACTGATTGATTAATTCAAACCTATATACATTATATCTAAATGAGCATTAGCAAAACAACATTATTGTATCCTATAGGCATCGTGTCTAAATGTGCACAATAAAAGACTTAGAAAACAAGTATTGCGAGTACTAACATGCGTTGAATAGTGTATGAATGAAGTGTATGGGATTCCCATTGGCATAATTCTATTAGTGTACAGAAATAAAGCATGCTAAACGAAATGACAAATAAGGCATGCTAAAATACATAGCAAATAAAACAGAGACTATATTGGCATGTTTTCTACCATTTTATGCAAACATTAGAATACCCCAGCCCCCTCTTCACTCATTTCCCTATCATTCAGTTTTACAAGTTATTACAAACCATATTTAATAATCACAGACCCAATTACAAATATAGAATAACCTAGTAACATATTTGGCCTTCAAATAGGCTTAGAACTTCGCACAGACAGCAGGCCCAAACTCTAGGTGCAGACAATGTATTTCAGAACTCCAGTAGTAAAGAAGGCCCAACACACAATGCCCAAATTAACTTACTTACCCAAATGGATTCAAAACTTAGCCATACATGTGAGAAACTACACATACAATTAATTAAACAACTTTGAAGCTTTAAACAATTAGTTCTTAAAGATGTGACTAACAATGGTTCTAGCCAAGATATATAGATAGCATCATACTAAATAGTAAGGCACACAACACATATATGAGTCAAGGTTTATGGTTGTAAGTCCAAAACAGAGTTTAAGAGCAACATGGTTATTCCAAACAAAGTTTCAAAACAAAGCATGGGACAAAACTATATTAATGAGCTTTAGGCAGGGGTTTGAACATGAAAATCTAGTAGTGTCATAGACAAGAACCAGTAAGATATAGTCTTAACATGGAAGCTTAAACATGAGAGCCTAATGATAACAACTAACTTGCAGAACTTAGCATGTGAAATATTCATGCAAATACAATTTATCACACAAAGGTTTTAAGTCTTATAGGTAAGCAATCAGATGAGAAGAGGTTGAATTTCAGGTAACTAATGTAAGCAAGCATCACGTCAAGAGAGCAGGTACGTGTCTTAGTTGACATTAAGAGAAGTAAACTAGACATGGATTGGAATTCACCTTAGGAGTCTCAAACGATCAGTTGAGAACACAACATCAAAGCAAGAACAAGTCTGCCTTGGTATTACAACAATATTGGCATATAGAATTCATATAATCACAAATTGATTTCATAAAAATAGAAGGTATACATAAAAGATTAGAATAGGAACATTTCAATAGGTTCTAGGCATGCATTACTTTCCTAGGAGATTTTAAGTCATGGGTTCATGATAACCAACAACCTTGAGTAATCAATTAGACTTAATCGTGAAGATAAGCAATCAATCAAGCTGGACATCTATAATGGGTATGCATTGAGGCTATTAATTTCAAGGAAGAGCATACTAGGCTAACTACTTAGACAGTGTCGTCACATAATTTGCAGCAGAACAACAGGTGATGCATAAGGGATTCAATAGGAAGAAAATAGTTATGGGCAGGCTTAATTTCCTAGGGATCCAAACAAAAGGCGACAAACATTAATCAGGTTTAATTGTAAACCAGGTAGACATCATGAACCGACTTAGATAACTATAAGAATTAGAGAAGGCTTGAAGTGGCATAACATCAAATAGCCGAAGAAATGTACACAATCATAGAGTAATGTAATTACGAGAGTACATGATACTAACCAATTGCGAACAAACTAAATAAAGGATGAATAACTCAAAAATCTCAAGAATAGTAGTGAATACTGGAAAATGAGGCAATCCCAAACCCCCAATGCTTCAGAGTTCATAGGAGCCACGGAATGGAACTCGAGCAGTTCTTGCACTGAAGGAGGTTAATAAACAGAATCTTCTGGCCTTGGCTTTCAGCCGACCAAAAATCAAAATCTCAAAATAGTATAAAATGAATGAGAGTGGGAGAATAGTCGTAGCAGTAGTCGTTTAGACTTAGAGGGGAAGTGGGGAAAATGAGTTTATATAGCGGTCTATTTGAACAGACGATCATGGAAAACAATCAATTTAAACATAGAAAAGGAAGAAAACGATCTCATGCAATCAGAACAGGTAAAGGAGATAGAGATATCAAACCCTGGTTGGGTTCAACCAACTGTGAATCAAACTAGGTCAATCTGGCCTGATTTTGAAAGGTAGTTCTTGCAAAAAACAGGTCAAGAACTAAGTTACACCACATACGCGTACACAATAGCGAAGTATCACAAAATTGGTAAGTGAATCATGGATCATTCAATTTTGGGGGAGAATTTGGAGAGGATTTAGAGATACAGCGCCTAGGTTTCGTGAAGAAGAAGAGAGGAGTAGAGAGAGTAAAAAGGCGGACTGTTGAGGGGAATGGTCTTTAGGGTCTGGTTATGGGGATATAAGGAGAATAGTGGATTTATTATGGGTTGTTGATCATTTGAGATCAACAATAAATATTAAATAGGTAACCGGGAGGGTCAAAGGTAGTGGGTCATTTGGTTGGGCTGCTGAGGGATCAAAGAAGTGGGCGGGTATTTGGGCCTGAAATTTAGTTCGAAAATTAGCCCTATATTGCGCTATAAATTAAATATATGAAATTTATTGAAAATAATTTATAAAAAGTAATTAATGAATAATAAAAATATTACTTATGCATTAAAATATTTGAAAATAATAGCTTAACATTATAAAAATATAAAAATATTGTTTTAACATAAATACTATAATAAATGTAATTATGTATAGAACATAGGCTATAATTGCAAAAAATGTGTAAATAGCTAAAACTGTGAATGTAGTTATATGAAAATGCAGTAAATATTTAAAAACATATATGTATGTCTAATAATAAATTTGGATTATTAATTCATCACAAAAAATAATTTCAGAGGATACTTAATAAATATTTTAACAACATAAATGCAAGAAAATCAATTTTAAAGCCTGAAAAATATGAAGAATAATAGAAAATACTTATATGACTCTTGTAAATTTGTAATGATGCAAAAATAATATTTTAAAAATATATATGATATTTATAAAAAGATGAGGGCAAAATTCAAGATCAACAAGGACATGCAAGTTTTTCTCGTGGACTACCAAAGTCAAAGTTCAAAGATCACAAAGTTTGTGATGCATATATGCAAGGGAAGCAAGTCCAGTCCTCATTCAAGCAAAGAATGAAGTGAGCGCCTTAAGGTCACTGGATCTTCTTCTTATGGATCGGTGTGGCTATGAGGATGCTTAGCAGAGGAGGAAAGAAGTACATCTTTATTATTGTTGATGACTTCTCTAGATTGACATGGACCTTATTTCTCAGAACCAAGGATAAAATCTTTCCAGTTTTTGTTGCCTTTGTGAAGTATATTAAAGTGAAGAAGGGCTATAATGTTGTGAGTATCAAATCTGATCACGACACCGAGTTTGACAATGCCAAGTTTGATGAATTCTTTGCTGAAAATGGTATAAGTCGTAATTTTTCTGCTCCAAAACACCTCAACAAAATGGCGTTGCAGAGAAGAAAAATAGGACTATTGAAAAAATGGATAAGAGAATGTTGATTAACAATGGTGTGCCAAAGAGCTTCTTGGCTGAAGCAGTCAACACTACTTGTTATTTGATTAATAGGTGCATAATCAGGTCCCTGCTTGACAAGACTCCTTATGAATTACTTAATGGAAGAAAACCAAATCTGACTTACATAAGAGCATTTGGATGCAAATTCTTCATTCTCAATAATGGTAAGGAAGAATTGGGGAAATGTGATTCAAAAGTGATAAAGGAATCATTCATGGTTATTCTTCTCAAAGCAAAGCATATAAAGTCTACAAAAAGGACTCAATGTGTAGAGGAAAGTGTAAATGTGATCTTTGTTGAATCTCGCCGCTCAAGTGGGAAAGATTCACATGATAAAGATGATTAAGATGGAGACTTCTCAAAGGTCCCTGGAGAGGTTACAGATATAGCAAATAAGAAGGCTGATCAAATGAGTCAAGTCAGGGAGACTAGTGAAGAAGATGCATCAGAACTTCTAGCTGATTTGGAGGAAGCTAGTCCCTCCAACACCGCAACTAAAGCTTACAATATAATTGTTAATGGAGCAAAGCATTGGAATTCATACTTCCATTGGTTCCAATGATGGGTCACACTTGGAGGAACCCGGTCCCTCACACCCTAAAGCCCATGTGTCTTACTAGAAGCACATGAGCTCACATCCTCTTCAAAATGTGATCACTCTGTTGGACTCTGGTATTCAATCTAGATCCAAGGTAAGAAATATGTTTGCTTTCTCATACTTTTTGTATCAATTGAGCTAAAAATATCAAGGAAGCATTGAAAGATGCCAACTGGATTGATGCTATGCAAGAATAGCTCCATCAATTTGAAAGGAATAAATCATGCCACCTGGTTCCTCGACCTTCAGATAGAACAATGATTGGAACTAGGTGGGTGTTCAGAAATAAACTTAATGAGTTTAACAATACAACAAAGAATAAAGCCATGCTGGTGGTCCTACGCTACAATCAAGAAGAATGAATGGACTACGATTAAACTTTTACTCCAATTGCTCGAATGGAAGCCATCAGAATGCTATTGCTTTAAAATCTCATATAAAATTCAAATTGTTCCAAATGAATGTTAAGAGTGAATTTTTGAATGGATATTTGAATGAGGAAGTTTTTGTCAAGCAACCACCTGGCTATGAATGTCATGAACATCTTGAACATGTCTTCAAGCTTTACAAAGCTTTATATGGATTGAATAAGGCCCTCGTTCCTTGTATTAGAGATTGTCCAGGTTCCTTATTCAGAATGGCTTAACTATAGGGAAGATTGACAACACTTTTTTTTCTGAAGAAACGAGGGAGAAACCTGCTAATTGCGCAAGTCTATGTTGATGACATCAGTTTTTTTGCAACAAATGGTTCCCTTTGTGAGGAGTTTGCAAGGCTCATAGGAAGACTAAAATTCTTACTTGGGAAACAAGTAAAGAAAACCTTGAAAGTAATAATAATAAGTCAAACAAAACACGTCAAAGAGCCGCTGAAAAGATTTGAGATAGGCGATCAGGTGTTCGAGACGACTTACACATGAAGCTCTCTCGAGCCTTTCATGGCTTCTTTGGCCACTGGACAGCCTCCTCTTGAGGTTGTTCAGTCGTCAAACACCTCCTTACACCCCCCCAATACATAACAAACACTAATCTATTACAAAACTACGCGCAATTACTTCAACCCAAAGCATTGAATGCGCCCATGCAAACCCTAGAAAAACTGCCCGTCAAAACTGTAGAATTTCTTCATGGTGAGCAGTTACCAAGTGGAAGAAGCAAGAAGTAAAACAATCCATCATTCAACAAGGCTTGCAATTAGTTTTTCTTGGGAAAATTTCTTTTAGAAAACCTGTCATTAATGAATTATGCAAGGTTAATCCTATACAATGCGAGTTAAAAAGAGCATGTTCTATTGGATTGATAGAGGACAATCATGTGTTGATAAGATTATCTTTGCTGGAAGATTATGCTCAACTATTGTCTAAACCTGCCTTCTACCTCAAAGCCCAAGGTGAGATGTGGCAGATGAGGTGCACGAATTGGAATCCATGGTGGAAACATGATGAAGAGACACCAATTATAGTAACATGGATCAGCTTTCCAGAATTGCCACAAAATGTTTTTGGTAAGGAATTTGTTTTTTCTTTAGCAAGTGCAGTTGGGAATCTTTTACGTATTGATCTTGCAACTTGGAATGGTACTCGACCTATTTGTGATAAGGTTAAGTTCGAGGTTAATTTGTTAGCTAAGTTTCCTCAACGTATTAAGATAGTTGAGGAAGAAGATGAAACTGGGCCTAAGGAGTTCAAGTGAATAAAAATTAAGTATGATTATATGCCCAAATATTGTAGAACATGCAAGAAACAAGGTCATAATGAAGGGGAATGATGGATAATCCATCCAGAGTTGCACAAAAATTTTGAGGAAAGAGTTGATGATGGGAGCAAGGACAAACAGTTGGTTGGGATGGCTGCTAACTCTACTAGGGTGCTAACAAGTGGAAAGGTGCCAGGAAAGCCCATTGCTAATCCATAAAAACATGAATGGATGCAAAGGAGGCAGAATAAATATCAAATAGATGAAATTGGTCATATAATTGATAAGCCAAAAGGGAAAAAAGATGGCAAAAATAAAGGAAAGAACACTGAAGATGCAGTAGAAACTAAGAACAAATATGATGCTTTAGAAATGGAAGAAACTGATCAACCAACCTTGAGAATTAATGATGACAAAGGATATAATAAGTTCAATTACAAAATAAGCAACGAGGGGACAATAAAACCAAGAAAGAGAAGGAGAAGGAGAAGGTGCAGTTTTCTAGAAATTTCAGCCCTAATCCTAAAAGCAATGGGAATAGGTTAGCTAGGAAGGAAAGAATTCCTAATCCTAATGGAGGAGGGATTCAAAATATTGAGGAACAAAGGCGTTTGAAAAGAGAAGCAGTTGAAAAGGTACTGGATAATGAAAAGAATGGGAATCCTACGCCTACTTGGATTGTCAAACCTGTAGGGAATGGGACTCAAATTTTGGAAAAGGACAAGGCTCCTAATCCTATTAATCCTGGGATTGAGGATGATAATATGAAGGATTCTACATTGGAGTGGGTACATAGATGTTTTGGGGCTAACAAAGAAGAATTAAGGCAACTCAATCTCACCTTAAATCACTTAGACCATGAAATTCCCTCTCAATCTTTTGAAGAATCTGACAAGATTGGGGAGGTTCAGGAAGTTAATACGGGGATACCATAATGGATTGATGAGGTGTAGATAATGGAGGATCAAACAGGTGCAAAAACAAGCTCAGGAATGGAGGAAAGTATGAGCAATAAACTACAGAAGCAGCAGATATAAAGAACCCTAGTTCCACAGTAAACCCTAATTTACTGGAAACTAAGGTTGATGATTCTTATTATCCAAATGATCAACAAAGTAATGTGCCAATTGGATGAGTCTCAAGAGCTTCCAAGGAGCGTGTTTCAAGTGGAAAACCAACTGAAGATGATCTAGCCAATGCAACAATAAACCCTAGTGGGACTGCTGAGGTTTTGGCTACTGTAGAGAGTGATCCGGTGGAGGTTTTAGGTAATGATCATGTTGATAATGTTCCTACTAAGGTTCTAAATGATTCAGTGAGGTCAGGTCATGAAACAGATGATGGGAAGCTAGGTGATCCCAATGATATAGTAATTCCTACACATTCTGCTACAGTGAACCCAAAATTGAGTTCTGTTTATGAGCTTCAATGTAAGGTAATGCAGAAGAATATGGGAAATATGGAGGATAATTTGGAGGCACTAATGAAGGAAACATTGAATGAATCCGGTGGGAGTGAAAAAGCTATATTTCTGAAGAATTCTGGAGCTATTGAAGCAATGCAAATGGCATGCGCTTCAGGTACAGGGGAACCAATGCAGATTCAAATGAATGTTCCATTGCAATTACCTAATAATATACTTCATGACATAATCACACACAATGTGCTTCCAATTGATATATGGAATGCAATGGTGGATCAAAGGTAGCTTGAAGATGAAGGTGATGATGAATCTACAGCAGGTAATTTCAAAAATGTGGCTAGGGAGGATGAATTATCACCTAGGTTCACCGAGAAGAGTGGTAAGAAGGAAAAGAAACAAACACGGACCAACGAACCACCTCAACCTAAAATAATTTTTCCCAAGAGGGCATCCTCAACTACTAAATGATGATTAATACTTTTATTTGGAATATAAGGTATGTGAGAACTCAACAGGCCTTTCAGAGGGTGATTAATATGCAGAGGGAGTATTATTTCTTCATAATTTCTCTCATGGAACCATTTCAAAAAGTTGGACATATTCAAAGTTACAAAAGAAGGCTAGGAATAGATGCTGCATATCAGAACATCAAAGGAAAAATTTGGTTGTTCCTGGGTAGTGTTGGGGAGTGGGAATTGTTGATTGATATTGAACAATAAGTGACTATCACAGTCTATCATCAAGACATTTGTAATCACATTTTGATGACTTTTGTTTATGCCAAATATTCTTCACTTGAAAGATTGGAATTTTGGGGCGACTTGTACTACCTGGCTAGTGACATGGAGTTACCCTGGATGGTTGGTGGAGACTTTAATGTGGTGTGGATTGAAGATAAAAAAATTGGAGGTCTTCCAGTTTATCCTCCAGAATATGAGGAATTTTCCTTTTACGTGATTTAATGTGATTTGTTTGATCTTGGATACAAAGGAAGTCCTTTCACATGGTGGAATGGGAAATCCAATGCTGAGTGTATTTTTAAGAGGTTGGACATGATTTTGGTCAATCTACCTTTCAATAAATATTTTTCCTAATATTGAAGTTGAACACCTCATCAGAACTGGCTCAGATCATGCACCTTTGTTGATGAGTTGTGGGGAACATGTGTCTAATTATATCAAGCCTTTTAAGTTTTTAAATTTCTGGACAAAACATGAGAACATCTAAGATGTTGTGAGACTGAATTGATATGCAGATTTTATGGGAGATCATTTACTTATGTTAAAACAAAAGTTGAAGAGGGTGAAATATGCATTGTCAAAATGGAGCAAGGACACCTACGGAGATATTTTCAAGCAGCTGGCAATTAGGGAGGATATTGTAAGAGTTAAAGAGGTGTTGTTTCAGGCAGAACTTACAGTGGAGAATAGGATTGTCCTTCAGAAAGCTCAAGCAGAATTATCTTAAGTATTGAAGAACAATGTGGAAGCAGAAGGCTGGCATGCTATGGTTTACTGAAGGAGACAGGAACACAAGATTCTTTCACAATTATGTGAATGGAAAAAGGAAAAATCTAAACCTAAAGAGGATCTAAGTCAGTGATGGATCATGGATTGAAGATCAAGAGGCTTTGGTCGAGGCTGCTGTGGAGTTTTATGAGAGGCAATTTTCACATGAAGAATATCATGTTGATTTCTCCTTATTAGCTAATGTACCACCTCTGGTGACAAGGGAGCAGAACCTTAATTTTTGCAGATATCCTAGCGTGGAGGAAGTGAAACATGTTGTGTTTGCAGTTAGTGGTGAAAGTGCCAGTGGGCTAGATGATTTTACTGGTACTTTTTACCAGGAATATTGGGACATTATTGACAAGGGTATGCATGATATGGTGCTACATTTTTATGGGGGAGCTGCTTTACCTAAATCAATTACTCACACTATTCTTGTTTTGCTGCCAAAGAAACCCATGATTCAAACATTTTCAGGCTTGAGAAAAATTAGTCAGAGCAATTTCATCAATAAAGTATTGTCAAGAGTGTTTCATGATAGGTTAGAGAGTATATTTCCCTCATTGATATCAACCAACCAATCCGGCTTTGACAAAGGTAGGAGCATCTTTGAGAACATCCTCCTAACTCAAGATATTGTTACTGATATTATATTGAGGTCCAAGCCAACAAATGTAGTCATAAAGTGTGATATGACTAAGGCATATGATAGAGTTTCTTGGAAGTTTTTGCTACATGTTTTGAGGAAAATGGGATTTGCTGGACATTTCATCAATATGATATGGAGTCTATTGTCTAATAATTGGTATTTTGTATTGGTGAATGGACAATCTTCAGGGATCTTCAAATCTACTAGAGGTGTGAAGCAAGTGTATCCCTTGTCTTCTGCTTTGTTCATCTTATCAGTTGTAGTCCTATCTAGATCATTAAATAGACTGTTTGAGGACAAATCATTTGTAGGATTTAGGATGCCAAAGTGAACTGACCCATTGAATCATCTTGCATATGCTGATGACACAATCATTTTTGCATCAGCACATCCAGATTTTTTGAAGAAGATCATGGCAGTATTGAATGATTATGAGAAGACTTCAGGGCGGCTGATCAATACGGCAAAAAGTTCTTATTATATGCATTCTAAGGCAAGCCATGCTTTGTTCCAAACAGTTAGGGATAACACATGCTTCACTAGGGGTACATTTCCTTTTACATATGTCACGACCCCAAATCTAAACTAGTCGTGATGGCGCCTATCGTGGAACTAGGCCAGCCAAATTAGCGCTCAAACGTAAAAAACTATTTCATTTATATCATTTCTAAACCGATAATCCATAAAAGTTTTGTTTAATAATTTTTTTTAAAAATAGCTAATACTACGCCGAATGTTAAATACAACTTGAAGATCCCGGAGCCACTGGTCATGAGCATCTACGAAAAATATACAACTCTTGAAAATAAACTCTATAATAGTAAGCAGGAGAAAGCAGAGTTGCAGATGTGTGAAACTACCTCCCAAAATCTCCGAGAAGTCTCTAGAAAAGATACACAGCTCACTTTTCCCTAGCACCTGGATCTGCACACAAGGTGCAGGGAGTAATGCAAGTACACCAACTCAGTAGTAATGAAAATAAATCAGGTCTGAGTAGTAAGAAACACATAAAGTCAAATCATCATTCCACAATAAGCACAGTCTTTCTTTTCAATAGTGTATACGTTAAATCATCACGCGTAAAAAGCCAATTTCAGTAAAAATCCTTTGAAAAGTGTAATTTTCAACAATTTCAGAAAAATAGCCAACAACTTTAGTGTAAAAATGAAATGAATCATAAGTATGCACTAGGGCAAAAACGGGAATAATAGACCGCCTCTCGGGCATAACATCACTCAGAATTAGTCACTCAGAAAGCCTCACAATCACTCGTATCATCCTCTCGGGCAACCTCACAGTCACTCATGCCTCCCAATCACTCGTCACTAGGCACTCGCACTCGACACTCGCACTCAGTAGGTACCTACGCTCACCGGGGGTGTATAGACTCCGGAGGGGCTCCTACAGCCCAAGCGCTAATATCAATAAATCTCGTGTCATAATCACTCTGGAACTCGGCCTATCAATAACAAGCTGCGGCGTGCAGCCCAATCCCATATCAGATCCTCACAAATCAGGCCCTCGACCTCAGTCAGTCATCATAAATAGTGTAACATGCTGCGGCATGCAGCCCGATCCCATAATATCTCACAACATAGGCCCTCGGCCTCACTCAGTCATAAACTCTCAAAAAGCCACTCAGGCTATCAGTAAAACGGCATACTCGACCCAAAAGCATCATTTTATATCTCAAAACAGTGTAAATAAGGTTGAGTTTCGAAATCAGTTAAACATAATATCACTGAGTGTAAATCATGAATCAACACAGTGAGGAATAAGAGTAAATAGCCCCAAGGGGTCCAAACAGGCCAGTGCAAGGCCACAAACATGGCATACAACCCAAAATATGGTAATAATCTTAAAACATGAAATATCATATGATTTAAAATCAAATACCCAACTTAATAGTTTCCACGGGACGGACCAGGTCACAATCCCCCAACAGTGCGCGCCACACACTCATCATCTAGCATGTGCGCCACTCCAAAATAGTGAGAAAACACTAAGTCCATGGGTTCAACCCTCAAGATAAGATTTATAGTCATTACTTACCTCAAATTGGCCTGAAAACTACTCTGTGATGCTCTTGCCTCTCGAATCGGCTCCCGAATGCTCCAAATCTAACCAAAAACCAGATTAATATCATCAATATATGCTACGGAGATGAAACCCATTCGAGAATTATCAAAATAGCACAAATTCCGAAATTGGCCAAACCCGACCCCCGAGCCCACGTCTTGGAATCCGATAAAAATCACAAAACTAGAATCCTTATCCTTCCAGGTGTCTACCCATATGAAATATATCAAAATCCAACCACAAATCAGCCTTCAATTTCTCAATTAAAGTCTCAAGTTTCCAAGGCCTAGCTCCCAATATAATCACTGATTTTCCCATAGATTTCACCTTAAATCAGTCAAAAAATCACATAGAAACGAGTTTTAGGTTCAAAAATCTTACCTCCACGAAGTTCTATTGAATTCCCTCCCTTCAAAATCGTCTCTCAAAGATCAACCCCGGATGAAAATATTGATGAAATGAATCAAATTCGCGAAGGCTGGGTATTTATACTTTCTGCCCAGTGAAACCGCACCTGCGGTCCCAGGTGCGCACCTGGGGAAATTCACTTAAGTCCCATTTCTCGCGCCTGTGGTTAATCAACCGCACATGCAGCTTTGCAGGTGCGGTCCAGGTCATGCACCTACGACATTCCTTCAGCCCGACCAATTCCGCACCTGCGCATACTGGCCCGCACATGCGGCTACCCTTCCGCAGTGCGGCCACGCCAGAAGCCTGGCACCAGCAGCTTCTTCAGCTGCATTTTCCAACTTTAACACTTTCGATGACTATCCGAAATCATCCCGAGCCCCTCAGGACCCCAACCAAAAACACAAACAAGTCATAAATGATCACCCCGATAGCTAATTTTCCACTGCTGACCGGAAATCACCAAAAACTCAATTTCTCCAATTCAAGCCTAATTTTACTCCGAACATCAAAACCATATTCCGAACACACTCCTAAGTCCCAAATCACCTAACGAATCTATCCGAAACATAAAATCCACGTCCCGAGGTCGTTTACCAACAAGTCAACTCCCTGTTGACTTTTCTATCTATTATGCCAATTTAAGAGAGTAAGCGTCTCAATTCTCACCACGACCACTCCGAACCCGAACCAACCGACCCAACACCTCAAAACTTAGGTTAATTAACACATGAAAAAGATGAAACATGGTAAATGGGGCTAATCACACAGAACGACCGACCGAGTCGTTACAACATATCTTGGGTGCCCTATTTTCTATAAAAGGAGGAGGAAGGATTATTATGATGATCTTATTAAAAAAGTGAAGGAAAATTTTCATTCTTGGAAAGGGAAATTTCTATCCTTTGAAGGCAACGCTACTTTGATAACCAGTGTTCTTCAGAGCATGCCGACTCACATGCTTTCAGTAATACATCCACATAAGAACATCATAGACAATTTACATAAAAATTTTGCAAGGTGCTTTTGGAGTACAAAAGAGGAAGGGAGAAGCAGGAACTGTCCATCTTGGCAGAAGTTGTGTCTTCCAAAGGAGGAAGGAGGGCTAGCTTTCAGTTCACTTTTTGATGTGTTCAAGGCTTTGTTTGCAAAACTATGGTAGAGATTTAGGACCAAAAAATCTTTGTGGTCAAATTTCATGTGGAATAAGTATTGCAAAAAGGAAATGCCTACAGTTGTACAGTTTAGGGGAGGCTCCCATATTTGGAGGCAAATGTGAATGCTAGACAGGAAGTGGAGCATGTGATTTGGTGAGAGATGAAGCCTGGAACCACTAATGTTTGGCATGAACATTGGACTGGTATAGGAGCCTTATATCATCTAGTACCTCCAAATTTTAACATCAATGAGGCGCTGTAAGAAGTTATTCAACTAAGGCAAGAACATGGATGGATTGAGGAGCTGATAGACCACACATTTCGGGAAGACATTGCAGATCACATCAAGCAACATGTGTAGTTTGAAAGCAATGATGGATTCTGCGACAGGCCTTGGTAGAAACCGACTGCTTCAGGCAGAGTTACTTTGAGTAGTGTTTGGCAATTAGTAAGTCATAGGGCAGATCCAAATCCAGAATTTAAGAACATGTGGATTAAGGGCTTACCTTTCAAGATTTCATTCTTCCTATGGAGTTTATGGAGGATGAAATTGATTACTGATGACATGTGGTTAAAGCAAGGCTACATATTTAGGTCTAGGAATTGGTTTTATCAAACCCTCAGGAGGAATCTTTTGATCACCTTTTCTTGACAGGAACTATAGCTTCTAGGGTTTGGAGAACATTTATAGGTGCAACTGGCATCAATGTTCCATTGATTCAAGTGAAACAAGTAATTAGGGCATGGTGGAAAGTTGTCCAAAGTTGAAATCCCTATATCAGGCAGCTCCAGCAATCATAGTTTGGGAATACCAACAGGAATGGAGGATCAGTGCCAGTTCATAGGGTGATTCATGAGATTAATAAGACACTGCAATTCATGGCAAAGACTAGGAATAACTAGTTGCCTCATATGCCTTTTCTTGGGTTAGATATAATCATATATTTGGAGGGTTACAAGCCAATTATAGTTACCAAAAGAGTAACATGGCAATTTCCATATAATGGCTGGTACAAGTGCAACACATATGAGGCTTCAAGACCTAGATCTATAGGTTTTTGTGTAAGCGAGAATGCAGGAAACTTGGTGTATGCTAGGGCACAACAATTGGAGGATACAATCAATATAGTAGCCGAGGCTAAGGCAATCAGAGATGGACTACAATATTCTATGGAACATCACCTACATCCCCTTATTATGGAAACTGATTCACTTGTGATGAGAATGATTATGGATGCACAATGGGATCCCCCATGGTGTGTTGTGTCTTAGGTGCATAAGATTAAGGAGATAAAGAGCATTTTAAAATGTCATATTATAGCATGTGTTAAGGGAGGGTAACACTGTGGCATATTTCTTAGCTAACCTTGTGTTTTTTTTTGCAGGTACACTTCACTTTCATTCATTTTTTAAACTTCCTACTGCATGAAGGAAGATAATCAATCTTGACAAGTCACAAGTTCATAATCTTAGGTTTAGGATTGCTAAAAAGATAGCATCAGACTAATGGAGAGGTGTGTAATTACATTATTAGTTGCTGCCTATTGTCTTGTTGGTGCATGTTTCTGCATATTGCTAGGGAAATTTCCAGTGGTATTAGCATGGATTCATGCTAATTCTGGTAGTGAACTAGAGGTGTATGGAACATATTATAAAAGCGGGCAGTTAGTTTGTGTGCAAATGAGATCACAAAGACGCATAGCTCCCAATCAAAACTCCAGGTATATGCTGTGTAATAAGTTGGGAATAAGATCAGGTTTATATGTTGAATCCTATCCTCATCTAACATTGTTTTTAAAATATCTAAATGGTATAATTAAGCAAGATTCAAACAGATATTTTTTATTTAGCATTATGATCTAGGTACAATTATGGTATTATCTAGTGGTATTGGCATGAATACATGCCCAACTTGGAGATGTTATAGCAGTGCTTGGACAATGAGCAAGAAGCTAATCTATGGTGTTGTGCTTTGCACAGCCATTTATGAATTTTCTCATAGGGAGTGCACAAATGGCTCCTTAGTTCTGCGGGCCATTTTGAATTATTTAAGACGGGGTCCATGAAATGAGAGCTGCTGTTTATGTGTTGTGTAATGTCCGGTCACTTCCAGTGGTATTGACATGGCTACATGTCCATTCTAGAGGAGGCATGACAAAGCAAGCATGAGATTACAATTGCAGGATACACTCATCATCACAGCTTGTTTTGATATGAATAAAACATATGCATTGCCATTTTGTTTGGATTGGTCAGCTTCAGAAGTTGGTGGTGGTAATTGGAAATTCTCGTCTTGTCCTTTGGAACGCAAAACATGGTGCCTGGTGAGAGCATTAGAGGTACTACATTAAGGTTTTGCACCTGGCTCGTGGATTCACACACCATCACATGTGGGGAGTTGGCTATGATTTCATATGTAATAGTTAGCTATTTCCTTTTTAGTAGCTTTAGTTCAACATTTTTTACATTTTATTGGACAAATTGTAAACATTGTATCCTTGTTTTTGCTTATTATTTATATATTAGCCACTAGGAAATCAACCTAGTTTTTATTTACTAAAAAACAGATTTGGGATGGAAATCTCAAAAACTATTGATACTCCCATTGCTTCTGCCACTCGTCTAGACATGGATGAATTTGGTTCCCCTGTAAATGAAACTATGTATAGGGGTATCATTGAATCACTTCGGTACCTGACGACCATACCACCTGACATTATGTTTAGTGTTAAGTCGAAATGAATCTCATTTGAAGGCCGCAAAGAGAATTTTGAGGTATCTTAAGGGAACGCAGGACCTAGTCCTCTATTACCCCTCAGGAGATAATTTTGACATAATTGGGAATGATGATGCTGATTATACTGGATAGCTAGCAAATAGAAAGAGTACATCTGGAATGGCACACTTTCTGGGGTCATGCTTGATTTCTTGGGGTACAATGTAACAAAACTCTTTGGCTCTCTCTACTGAAGAAGTTGAATATGTGGAAACTGCTTCCTGTTGTGCACAACTGTTATGGATCAAGAAACAACTAGAGAAATTTGGTGTTTTTTTGACTATGTGCTATTATTGTATGATGACACAAATACTCTGAATATGGCAAAGAACTTGGTTCAACATAAGATGACAAAGCACATTGATGTTCGACATAACTTCTTAAGGGATAATATTTAGAAAAGACTCATATGTATGAAGTTTTGCTAATCAAAGGACAAAGTAGCAGCTATTTTCACCAAAGCACTGAGTAGCAAACATTTTGTAAGAAATCGTCTGGAGTTGGGGTTGATGAAGTTGAATTGATGATTAGCTATGAGAGGATGGTAAGGTAAATTGCTAAAGAGTCTTTTCGGGTGAGTTCTGATTCAAATCTATACTGTTACAGGTAAACACGCGTGGAAAATTCAAGACACACAAGTGTCAAACGACATTGCAACTATTTGGAAGTTGATGATCATATTTCCCGAACTTGTTAAGGAACCTGGTTCCTATGACTCAAGTTAGTAGTTCCTCTTACACTCATATGCATTTTGAATTGCTAGAGTGCCACATTATCAATTACTTCTACCTCTTCTAACGTCTTTTGAACCCAAACATTGCTTCCGTTACAAACCAACTTGACTACCACTTCTCTCACACCCATTTGTAACTGGTCCCCTTTGTCACTTAATGTACCCAATATTCATTCTCTCTCCTCACTTTCTACATCAAAAACCTATCTTCTTCCAAACCCTCTTCCTTGTGTCTTCTTGCTCTCAAAAATAAAATATGATTTCACCACATACCATGTCTCCCAAACCCATTGAATATAATCTCGGTGTGTCACCAGCTTACGAGGCACAACCATCTGGATCGGATCCACAATCTTCACCCACTAAAGACCGAATTTACAACCAACCCACATCCGTAGTCCCCTCCGCTACAACATCTGATTATTGTCCCCATCGCACCCATAAGAGCCTAAATCCCGAAAAGTGCATTGTTTCTCCCTCTCCTTTAGCTACAATAGATAATGTCGACTCAAAATGGAGTACCTATACTTCTCGCTTTCTTCAAACTATAGAAGAAATCATGGAAAGAGATGAAGGGGTAGAAGTGTCAAGTTAGCATCTTCAGGAAGGGAAATTGGATGAAATATCAATTCCTAGTGTGGTTGAGGTTGTCCCTGCATCTTGTATTTCTGATACTCCAAGTGTTGACGGGATTGTTCTGAATATCTCGTCAAATCAGGTAATATTCCATCATCTTCTACTGTAGCATTTTTGGGTAATGAGGGTGAAATATATGTAAGTGATAGACTTAAAATAGGCTCTACATCACTTGAAAATAAGCATGATGTTGTGGAGAAGTTGGTTGGGGATTCATTTACTGATGATGTAGACGCAGAGACTCAAGGGGAAGAACAGAGTGATGGGGATGAACTTCCTCAAAGGGACCAAGAACCGGTCAGTACTACAAGGGAGCCTACAGAGGTACTTGGTCCCTCTGCCCAAGATAAGTTTTCTGCTCCTGTTTGGGATGAAACTCTCAATTCTACAAGACGTGCCTGGACAGAATTGACCCTACCTCTTTTGCTCACCATGTTACTGTTCCTTTGGAAGTTGTTTACCATGATATGAAGTTGGTGTCTGAGGGAGAATCTAGTGATAGTGAGGATGACCTTGATAATGTGTTTGTAGTGCAATTTATATCTTCTAGGATTGGTGGGAAAGCCAACAAAGATTCTGTTCTAAAACTACCCACCACTAGGTAGCAGAAGAAGGCTGCACTTGACAGTTTGTTGAAAGAGAATAAAGAAAGGAAGAGAAGAATAAGTCTTGTAAAAAGTAGGCTCATTGATGAGGACTGCAAATGTGATAAAAGTTGATGATGATCAGACTGTTCAGGAACGTGCTCCTCTTGTTAAGAAAACCTCAAAGAAAGAAATTACTGTGAAACAAAAGAAGTTTCTATCTAACAAAGATGATGAAGTTGGTGAAGAAGGATATGTGGAGAATGAGAGAGTAGAAAAGAAGAAGCATCTCCAAAAGAGGCCGAGTGGAAGTGAGGAACCTGGTTCCTCAAAGAGTGACAGAGTAGAACTATCTGAGCTTGATAGAAGAGCAAATTTAAAGAAGCAGAGAATTTTGTGGGGGGGGGGGTGTTTGATTCTGAGAATCATGATCGATCATGCATGAGGAAGCTGGTGGAGATTTGTGATTTCTAGAAGTGGACTCACCTTTTTGACATCAAGAGTCCAAAAGTGTATGAAGATGAGGTACAAAGCTATTATGCTGACATGTTTGTAGTGGATGGGGTCACAATTTTCTTGAAGGTAAATGGGAAGAATTTGGTTCTGGATGAGGCTCTTATTTGGGAGATTATTGGGGTTCCTACTAATGGGTTTTGAACTGTTGAGGAACTTGTTCCCCTGATTGTAAGAAAATAATCATCAAGACTCGAGCTATTCAGACGGGAGAACTTGTGCACAAGAAGGCACTTCTACCAGAATACCAAATGTTATTTGAGTTGGGGAACAAGGTGTTGCTACATAGGGTTGAGAGGAGATCTATTGCCTCCATAGAAGACCTGGCTCTTCTAAAGCATTGGACTCTTACTTTTCCATCAATCTGCCTGGAATTAGGATGCGGATTTCAAAGATGGAAATTATGGTCTTCCTTATGGGTTCCCCCTCACTAAGGTCCTTCAACACTTTGAGGTCCCTTTAGGGAAATCATCAATGGGGACTCGCAAGAAAATGTTCACCATGAAAACCTTGGAGGAGTGTGAGTGTGTGGACAAGAAGGGAGGAATAACAAGCAACTCCACTATTTCTCAGCTCATTGATACTCAAGATGCTTCAAATGAAGAGATTAAGCATTTGAAGGCACATAATGCCATTCTTTAGTCTAATCTTAATTAGGCAAGCAAGAAACCCGGTTCCAGCTATGTTCAAGATGAAGAGATTTCCCACTTGAAAATTGAAAATGCAAATTTGTGAAACCAAGTGGAGAACCTGAAGGAGCAGCTGATCAACGTTCAAAGGGCTGCTAATGCTCGTATGGATCGTCTAATTCTTCCTGTTCCCCATCCAATGTTTTATATCCTACATCTTTGCCAGTTCTTTCCTAATCTTGCCTTGTCTTTCTGTTGTCCTACGTTATTGACTGTGTAATTATTGTACTGCTACTTTGTTTTTCTTCTTTCCCTAATTAATGAGCATCGTCGTCTATTTAATGCAATTTTATACTCTTGCATTCTGTTTTTAGTCATGTTGTGTGCACACAAATGGCATGAGTTAACTTTGTTGGAATTTATTTTTAACTTACTTGTCTAATTCTTTTAATGATGCTAAAAGGGGGAAGAAAATTGAAAGGTAGGAAATAGGTTCTCAGGAGGAATATGGCTGATTCATAGGGGGAACAGTATGGAAATATGGTTCTCATAGGAGAATATCAATTCTATGTTTGTGATCATCAAAAGGGGGGAATTGATAAGTTATGCGTCTTTTTTTTTATGATATGACAACTTCATGAGAGAACCTTATAAGGAACCCAATATAATTAGTTCCTTTGCATCCAAAGTAACCAATCAGATACCTAGTTTAATTTTCAATGAAATAATATAAGGGAACAACAGAGGGAACATATAGGGATCAGTTCCTCCTATCGCAGTACAAGTCAATTTTACAGTTGTTAAAGTTGCTGCATTGTGCTCACAACAAAACAACAACACTGTTGAAGCGTGCAACATACTAGACACTTGCTTGCATCATCTTTCATGAACTCACACATATATCATCAATATGAGGAAAGGAATTTCATTTATCACTTGCAAAAACTAAATATTGAATTCTCTCAAGTGTGCAGCCGCCCTTATTTCCTCTGAGGCATTGAAGAACAAAACGGCGACAGAACAAAGGACCAATTTCCAGCATTGATTATGTCATATGTCTTTTAGTATTGTCGTGTCTTTGTTTCATGTTATTCACTTGTAATTCCTACACAACTTTTCAGAAGCATTTAGTAGGAAATCTTTTAAATCATTATCATTTTGGTTGTTTTGACTAAAGTTAGTCAACTGTGTATCTTTGTAATAGTCTTACTACAAAGAGGTTTACAATAGAGTTAATGTAAGAGTTCATGGATTAATAGTTTAATTCCTAGATTGTAATATGTTATAGTCTAAAGTTTTCTCAGTTAGTGAAGTTGAAATCCTACTAGGGTAGGCCATAGTTTTTAATCTTGTGAGATGAGAATTTTCCACGTAAATATTGTTGTGTTCTTTACATACTGTTGTTTCTATGAGAACTGATAGAGAATCGGGTTCGCTATACAATTTGGTAGACCCTTAGTTTAAATCAATTCTGATAGAGATGGGGCTTTAGAAGGTGACACGGTTATGTTTTCATTTGAAATTATAGGAGACTGAGATTCTTGTTGAGACATGGTAGGAATTTGCTAGGAAAATACAAGGGGAAGAGAGTACAAAGAGAGAGAGAGAGAGAGAGAGAGAGAGAGAGAGAAAGTTTCTAAGTTGATGTGAAGAGAGAGACAATGGGTTAGGTTTATATGGGATTAAAACGATACTAATATTAGTGGCTAAGGGTGGGATTATTTGAATTTTAGTTCATCTGAAGTGGCGCGAAAAGTAGTTATCAGTTTTTAGTTAAATTTTGTAATTGTCTTTGTTGCATTTTAATTACCATCACTTATAAATAGAGCATTGTAATTGTAAGTCACACGATTATCATGATATAACAAAATTTGAGCTCATCTCTCTCTTTCTCTCTCTCTATCTCTGTTTTCACTCTCTTCGTACCACCTACTTCATTTTATCTACAATTTTATATTGTTCCATTAATTAATAGTTGATACTCGACAACTGAGTATCAATTGGTATAAAAGCATGGTGAATTATGGGACCTCGAAGAGAAGTTGATGGGGTAACTAGTAGTCAACCACTGGATCTTCACGAACAATACGAAGATCTCGCAGCTCAACAAGTATATCTACGCACTGAATTGACTTAGAAACATAAGGAGCTAAGGGAGGATTTTGATAGGCGACATGATGAGCTACCCCAGCTTGTGAATTCTCTTAAAAATACCGTTGATGGAGTACATCTTAGTCAGAAATGGAAGGAAAATGCCCCTGCTTTAACTACAGTTAAGGATAAGGTACTCCAATTAGGTCAGGGTATTTTAGGACCTAATCCTTATTAAGTAAACTCTAGTCATGAACATTACTTGTTGTTCCCTTGATTTAATGGAGAAAATCTGAAACCTGGTTATATAGGATCGATCAATACTTTGTTGAGGATGAAACTCTTCTAAATTAGAGAGTACAATTAGTTGCTATGAACTTGGATGATGATGCCTTAGTTTGGATCAATCATGTTTGAAATGTAGATATTTACCTACACAACCTGCTTGGGATGAATATATATCAGAACAAATTGAAACATTTGGTGAGGAATTTGTTGATCCTATGCTAGAACTCAAGAAATTGAGACAAACTAGTACTGTGAGGGAATTTTAGTTTGCATTTGACAGGTTACTAGCACAGCGTAGTCTAATTGTTGAGCAAGCCATTTCCTGTTTTATATGATACTTGAAGGAGGAGCTAGTGCACCCTATTAAGATGCATGAACCTAAATCATTTTCCAAAACCTACAGGCTAGCTACACTAGCTGAAGCAACCTTAGTTCCTAATGCTAGAGCTCTAAATCAGGCTTCATTTGGGAAATACTATGCAACTAGGAAAATGTGTATAACAATCAAGGCATCAAGAGTAATCAGTAATACCAGCTTGCATATCCACCTAGATTGACTCCACCTGCTAATCCTTCATCTATTTCCTTTAAAACAAGGAGTACTATCTCTCTTATAGAGATGCAAAGTAGAAAATCTTGAGGTCTTCGTTATTTCTGTGATAAAAAATTCTCTCCTGGACATAAATGCACTCTTCCAAAGAAAATGTTTGTCTTGGAGTTGGAGGTTCCTGAGGGTGAATTTATTGAAAGTGGCAACAACAATAGTGAAACTGACTCACCTAGTGAAGAGTGGTCAACTCCTGGAGGTGAGAAACTTTTATCTCTCTGTGTGCTATAACAGGAATCTAAGGTGCTCAAACCATCCATGTTAATGTCTATAGTGACAAGAGGCCTAATCAGATTTTGTTGGATGGAGTTAGTACCCACAACTTCATTGAATCTGAATCAGCAAACAGGTTGGGGTGCAATGTGGTTACAACCAAGGTGGGATATGTCAACCTAGGCAACAATACCATAGAAACCACTTCTGGTGTAGTGAGAAATTTACAATGGATGAGAACTGTAGGTCCAGTAACTATGGACTATTCTGCACTTACCATGACCTATAATTATTTGGGTAAACAACATGTCTTGAAAGTTGTTTTTTATGATTTCAGATTGTCAAGTCCAAAGGCTGTTAATAAGTCCAATGGGGAAGAGGTGAAACTCTTCATGATACATTTCATGGTTGATCCACCAAAATTTGGTCAGCCGAATGCACTCTACCTTTCTAAAGATGAGGCAATACTACAACTTCTTCATGATCTCCTCAATACCTACCTAGCAGTATTCTCTTAACCAACTTCTTAGCCTCTTCAAAGAGGTGTTTTTGATCATAGGATACCATTGCAACCTGGGTCTAAACCAGTTAGCATTAGCCCTATAGATATTCTTCTATGAAGAAAAACATCATAGAAAAGTTGGTGAAGGAAATGCTACAGCAAGGGGTGATCCAATACAATAACAACCAATTCTCATCTCCTGTTGTAGTGGTGGGAAAGAAGGATGGAACATGTAGACTGTGTGTTGACTATAGAGAATTAAACAATTGTATAGTTAAGGACAAATTTCATATTCCAATTTTAGATGATCTACTTGATGAACTAATAGGTGCTACCAGCTTTTCTAAAATTGACCTTAGATCTAGGTATCACCAAATTAGAATGGTGCATGAGGATGTTCCTATGGCTGCTTTCAAGACTCAAATGGGACACTATGCATACTTGGTCATTCCATTTGGCTTGATAAATGTGCCCTCCACATTTCGGTGTTTGACGAACCACCTGTTCCAACCTTTCCTGAGAAGGTTTGTGCTGGTCTATCTTGATGACATTTTTGTCTACAGTTTGACTTTAGTAGACCATGTTCAGTATCTACAACATGTGTTTGAGGTTATGGTATAGCACAGGTTACTAGCCAAAAGTTCTAAATGTCTATTTGGTGTCCCTAGTGTTGTATACTTGGGACGTTTCATTTCTGCTCAAGGTGTATCCGTTGATCCTAAAAAGATACATGCAGTGCAGCACTAGCCAACTCTATTTACTGTCAAATAACTGAGGGCTTCCTGTGGTTAGCTGGCTATTAGTGGAAGTTTTTCAATGGTTATGGACTCATCAGCAAACCTTTGACTAAATTGTTAAAGAAGGATAACCTCCATTAGACTGTTTCTACTGATCACGCATTTGCTAAGCTCAAGATGGAACTTACTTCTACACCAGTTTTTGCTTTGCCTAACTATTCTTTTCCCTTTGTAGTAGAAACTAATGCATGTGGTACTGGTAATCGTGTTGTCTTAATGCAATCTGATCACCCTATCACTTTCATTAGTAAGGGTCTTGTACCTAGACATATTGCCCTTTCTGTGTATGAAAGCGAGCTTTTGGCCCTGGTGCTTTTTGTAACCAAGTGGTCTCATTACCTGCTATGTCAGCATTTTATTGTGAGAACTGATCAAAAGGCTCTAAAATATCTTTTAGAGCAGAAACTTTACACTCACTCCCAGATCAGATGGTTGGCTAAACTCCTTCCCTTTAACTTTGAGGTCTGGTACAAAAAGGGGAAAGAGAACATTGTTGATGATTCATTATCTGGAGTTCAAGGTGTTGAACCCATGTCATTTCTCATGAGCTTAGTGCAGGCTAATATTTGGAAGGAAATCCATAATAGTTGGCATGCATATCCTGATCTAACTAACCTTGTTATTCCCTCCAACATACTCGACAGAAACACTTCACTTGTATTAATGAACAATTTCGAAAGAAAGGCAAACTTTTTATTGACAGTAATTCTTCTTTAAGGAATAAAATCCTCACACTTTGACACTCTTCTCCTACTGGTGGGCATTCAAGAATTTATGTTACTACTAGGAAAATTCTATCTTATTTCTACTGGAAGGAAATTCGAAGTGACATTGTGAATTTCATTTACAAATGCATGGTACGTCAGAGAAACAAATATGATACTGTTGCTTCTCTTGGACGTTTGCAACCCCTTCATATCCTTCTATTCCTTGGAGTGACATTACTATTGATTTCATTGAGGGATTACCAAAGTCTAGAGGCAAATTAGTCATTTGGGTAATCATTGACAGGTTAACCAAACATGCCCACTTTATTGCCTTATCTTACCCCTATACAGCTATGTCCTTGATCCCTATTTTCTTGGATAACATCATCAATCTCCATGGCTTTCCATCATCAATCACCACTGACTAGGATCCCATCTTTATTAGCAGCTCTTGGGAAGAGTTCCTTACTGCTCAAGGTGTTGCCTTACAAACATCCACTTCTTATAATCCTCAAACAGATGGACAATCGGAGGTCCTTAATCAATGTTTGAAACATACCTATGCTACTTCTGTACTGATTCTCCTGCAGACTAGTCCCTTTTCCTTTTTAAACTTCTCCCTTTGAACTCTTATATGGTACACTCCTCGTCTTCATCTTCCCTACTAGCCAAGTGATTCTACTTCTGCTTCTATTGAAGAAATTGCATTGCTACGTGAGTTCAAACTTCAGCTGGCCAAATTCCATCTTACACGAGCCCAACAAAGAACGCAAGCCCATGATAATTCCCATAAGTTTAATAAGCACTTCCATGTGGGAGTCTGGGTCTTTGTCAAGCTCCATCCTTATAGACAGTCCATTTTTTCTCCATTTCCTTACCACAAACTCACTTCACGATATTTTGGACCTTACCCTATTGTTGAAAATATAGGTGCAGTAGCCTATGAACTCCTTCTTCCTCTTGAGATCTTGCTACATCCTACTTTCCATGTATCTCAGATGAAATTTGTTATAAAATCCATACTACCATTATTCACCCTCCTGTTGTTAATTTAGCTAGCCAGTATTGCCTATCTCCTAAACCTATTCTTTATCTCATATTGATTAAAAGAGGTAATGGAGTTGTCACTCAATACCTGATCAAATGGACATGTTTAGATCCATCTTACGGTACTTGGGAATTGGCTTCTGCTTTGAAGGCTCGATTTCCTTCCTTCACCCTTGAGGACAAGGGTGTTGTTCATCTGGGGGTATTGATACGAATACTCTTGGCTAAGGGTGGGCCTATTTGATATTTAGTTGAGCTGAAGTGGCAGGAAAAGTAGTTATCAATTTTTATTCAAATTCTGTAATTTCCTTTGTTGCATTTTAATTCCCAACAATTATAGATAGAGAATTGTAGTTGTAAGTCACAAAAATATCATGATATAAGAAAATATATTTTCATCTTACTCTCTCTCTCTCTCTTTCTCTCTCTCTTTCTCTTTCTTTATTTTAACTCTATTCTTATTGCCTACTCTTCTTTTCTCTTCTCTTTGTCTACAATTTTCTACAATTCCATTAATTAGCAGTCGATACTCGACATATGAGTATTATAAAAAGGACATGTTACTATTGGATGTGGAGAAAAATAGGGCAACAGGGCAGTTCAGAAAAATGTAACGTTTTAGACTTTAAAATAGGAGAGAGCGGGAATAACTTAATGACATGTCTCTCCAGCTATTTGAAAGGGATATAAGCATCGAAGAGACTACTAACCTGAGTCACAAGAACCAGGTTCCTTGACAATTTTTGGAAAATGTGAGCAAAACTTCTGGATGTGCAATTTCATTGTCACGACCCGGTTTACCCTCTGAAGGTGTCGTGACGGAACCTAGTATCTTCGAATAGGTAAGCCTACTATAACGGGGGAAATCAAAATAAAACGTAAGCAGTAAAGGAGATAAGGGAAATGACAGAAGTAACGTACTGGCTGCTCGGCTCATACAAAACATAACTTCCCAAAACCCGGAATATCACAGACAGTCACAAGCTTCTAACACTACTATAGCTCTAACAAAAACTGGAAAAGTAGATAATAACATCTCTACAAGATAGAATAGAAGGAGACTCGGGAGATTCTGCGGACGTGGCAGAAATACCTTGCAGTCTCCTGGAATCAGCAGTAGCAACTAACCACGAGGCTGATAGCTCGTACCTGGATCTGCACATGAAAACATGTGCAATAAAGGGCATGAATACACCACATTTGTACCCAGTAAGTGCCAAGCCTAACCCCGGTCAAGTAGTGATGAGGTCAGGTTAAGGCTCTACTGGATTTCAAATAAGTCAGTTTAAAACAGTACAAAAAATAGGTAATGTCTATAGTAAAAAGTTTAAGAAAAAAAATATAAGTTTACAGTAAGAAAATCCTCGGCTCAACCAGTTCAGGAGAAAAGTCACATGAAAGACAAAGGATAGGACTAACTAAACATGATGCACATAGTATCAAATAGGAAATTCAGGTAAAATAGGTAGACATGATCCTTCCTAATCTAGACTACACAATTACCCCCCTAAACAGTAAAATAAGAGTGAAATGATTTATGGCATGTAAGAAAAATGAAATTTTAGCAACAATGGCCCGTGCACGTACTCGTCACCTCACGTACACGACGCCCATACAACAAATAGTATCAAAACAACCTAAGGGGAAGTCCCCAACACAGAGTTAGGCAAGCCACTTACCTCAACTGCTCTACTCAACTCAAAACCACGCTCTTGCCACGAGTACCCGACTCTGAATGGCCCAAATCTATTTAATTAAATTGCATAATGTAAATATAATTGTAAGAAATTGATCTAGCTAATTAATTCAAGGCTAATACGTGAAATTAGGGAAATTGCCAAAAAAGTCCCCTGGGCCCATATCACGGAATCGAGTGAAAGTTACAAATTTAGAACACCCATTCACTCACGAACTCACTTGAACAAGAATCATGGAAAACTAACGTCAAAATCTCATTTGGGGAACCTTCCTCCCATTTTCATGATTTTTCACCCAAATTCATTGATGGTATTGAAGCAATTGCTATAGATTAATGATATACGAGTGTAATAAGGTTAGGAATCGTTATCTATGAATCTTCTCCTCAAAACCCACTCAAAATCGCCTAATCCCGAGCTCCCAATAATTTTTTAGAACTGTGAATTTCAAACCCTCGAATTCGGTATAAACTTCCCAGCGATTCCGCACCTGCGCCCCCTTGGACCACACCTGCGGAAAATGCATCGCAGGTGCGAAAAATACTTAAGTGGGCTGGAACCGCACTTGCGGTTACTGGGCCGCATCTGCGGGATTCTTGCCGCACCTGCGAGCCTCGCTGAACCAGACCAATTCCGCATCTGCGATGGACCCCTCTGCACCTGCATGTCCGCATCTGCGGCTCCCCTTCCGCAGGTGCGAAATACCAGCACCATCAATGCTTCATCTGGTTTTATGTTCAAAACCCATCTCGTTGAGCATTCGAAACATCTCTGAGGCCCCCGCTACCTCAACAAAACTTACCAAATAGTCCTAATACCTTGTACAAACTTAGTCGAGCCTTCAAAACACATCATATAACATCAAAATCACCAACTATGCATGGATTCAAGCCTAAGAACTTAGGAAATTTCCAAAATCTACAACCAATGCCGAAACACGTCAAAACTAGTCCGAATGACCTCAAATTCTACACGCATGTTATAAATGACACTACGGACCTATAACCACTCTCGAAATTCCATTCCGATCCCGATATCAAAATTTCACCTATTGGCCGAAATCGCGAATTCTAACTTTCGCCAATTCAAGCCTAAATCTACTACAGACCTTGAGAACACATTTCGAGCACGCTCCTAACCCGGAAATCACCCAATGGAGATAACAGAGTCGGTGGAATTCCATTCCGGATCCGTCTTCACACAGTTCTAACTACGGTCCGATTTTTAAAGCTTAGACTCATATATAAGGACTATGTGTCCAAACACTCTCCGAAATTCACGACTAATAGTTCCGACAAGTCCTATAAGCAGATATAAAAGTGGGGAAAGCATTCATTAGGGGATTGGGGCGCTAACTCTCAAAATGACCGACCGGTTCGTTACACTCACTCTCACTTATTTTTTCTTGAGACTGCCAAGTGTGTTTACCTGTGACAGTATAGATTTGTGTTAGATGTCACCAAAAAACACTTTTTAATATTTCATCTTTCGTTTTTAACATATCCATTCATTAACAAAACACATAAAAGGAACTAGTTGAGCTTGATCAAGATGAACTCGAAATGATTTCTTTCAAAGTGTTCCTTGTTCAACGCCTCAGTGAAGATAACTACTACCTGGTCTTTCGTCTTGCAGAACTTCATAAAAATTTGACCCTTTCCAACATTGTACCTCAAGAAATGATGCCTCACATCAATATATTTTGTCCTTTTGTGTTGCACCGGATTCTTTGTCTTGTTAAGAGCACTTGTATTATCACACAATAAGGGATCACAATAAGGGATCACAATAAGTAGATACACAAAAATTCTCAAGTTGTTTCTTGATCAATAGCAGTTCAACACAACAAGAAGCAACATACATATACTCAACAGTAGAAGCAACATACTTTGTATCCCATGAGATCAAGCATGAGCCCAAAAAATGTGCCATTCTATATGTACACTTTCTATCGACCAAATATGTAGCATAATCAGTGTTAGCATATCTAATCAAGTAAAAATTATCTCCTGAGGGGTAGAAGAGAACCATATCATGTGTTCCCTTGAGATACCTCAGAATTCTTTTAGCAAACTTCAAATGAGATTCTTTTGAGCTTGATTGGAACCTAACACATAACCCAACACTAAAGACGATTTCAAGTTTACTAGTAGTTAGGTACAGAAGAGATCCAATGATACCCCCATACATAGTTTCATTGATCAGAGAACTAGGTCCGTCCATTCCTAATCAAGTAGCAGTGGAAATAGGTGTATCAATGGTATTAGAATTCTCTATCTCAAATCTTTTCAGCGGCTCTTTGATGCACTTGTGTTGACTGATCATGGTGCCTTTTTAGGTTTGCTTCACTTGAAAACCAAGGAAGAAATTTAGCTCACTCATCAATCTCGAATTCACTTCCCATGAGCTTTGCAAACTCCTCACAAAGAGAATCATTAGTTGCACCAAATATAGTATCATCAACATAGACTTGCACACTCAATAAGTTTTTCCCTCTTTTCTTCAAAACTAAAGTACTATCAATTTTTCCTCTAGTAAAGCCATTTTCAAATAGGATTTTGACAATCTCTCATACCATGCATGAGGGGCTTGCTTCAAACCATATAGAGCCTTGTCAAGCTTGAAGACATGCTTAGGATGATCATGACTTTCAAAGATAGGGGGTTTCTTGACAAATACTCCCTCCTTCAAATATCCATTTAGAAAGGAACTTTTAACATCTATTTGGAACAATTTGAATTCTATATGGGATGCAAAAGCAATAAGAATCCTTATTTCTTCCATTCGAGCAACAGGAGAAAAAGTCTTATCATAATCAATCCATTCTTCTTGGTTGTATCCTTGAACCACCAACCTTGCTTTATTTCTTCTTGTGTTTCCAAATTCATCAATCTTGTTCTTGAACACCCACCTAGTTCCAATCAATTTTATATCTAGAGGTCGAGGGACCAGGTTTCACACTTTATTACACTCAAACTAATGGAGTTATTGTTGCATAGAAGCTATCCAATCAACATTTTTCAATGCTTCATTGATATTTTTTGTCTTTATTTTATGCATGAAGGCTGAGAAGGCGAACATGTTCCTTGCCTTAGATCTAGTTTGAATACTAGAGTCTGAGGGAGTGATTGCATTTTGAAAGTGGATGTGAGCTCTTGTGCTTCCACTTGGACACTTGAACATCAGGGTTTGAGGGACCAGGTTCCTCTATATTTGAATAGTCACTAACAACAACAGAGGTAGTATTTCCACTCCTTTGTCATGTATTAGGTGTGTCTAATACAACATTAACACTGTTGTGTTCAGCTTTATTTGAGGTAATAGAGATCAGGTTCCTCTATGCCTTTTGGAGATTTTGCTTCATCGTTTTCATTTCTCTCTTGACTTGACTCATCAAATAAGTCTTTCTATTGGCAATATCTATAGCTTCACCGCGAACTTTTGAAAACTCCCCATATTAATCTTCCTTGTTACGTGACCCTTTCCCACTTGATTCATGGGATTCATCAAAGGTAACATGCATACTTTCTTCTACACACTGAGTTTTTTTATTGGCTTTGAGATTAGTATCCAAGAAAAATTCCTTCATCACATTTTGCATCAAATTTTCCTAAAGCCTCCTTAATATTGTTAAGAATGAAACATTTGCATCCAAAGGCTCTTAGGTATGTCAGCTTGGGTTTTCTTTCATTAGCTGTTCATAGGGAGTCTTCTCAAGCAGGGACACGATCATGCATATGTTAATCAGGTAGCAGGTAGTGTTGACTGCTTCAGCCCGAAATATCTTAGGCACGCCAATGTCAATCAACATTGTTCTAGCCATATCTTCAATAGTCCTATTTTTTCTCTCCACAATACCATTTTGTTGAGGTGTTCTAGGAGCAGATAAGTTATGAAGATACTATTTTTAGCACAAAATTTATTGAACTAGGCATTGTCAAATCCAGTGCCATGTTTTGATCTAATACTCACATTGTGATTTGCAGGTTCACTTGAATTTGTTTCAAAAAAAGCAACAAACACTGGAAGTTTCGTCTTTGGTTCTTATAAACAATGTCCAAGTAAAGTAGAATAGTCATAAAAAGTCACAAAAATATAATTCTTGCCTCCTATACTTGGAATACTCATAGGTCCACAAAGATCCATATGAAGAAGATCAAGCGGCATTGAGGTGCTCACTTTTTTCTTTGGTTTAAAAGAAGACCTTATATGTTCCCTTTTACACATGCATCACACACCTTGTTATCCTTGAACTTCAACAATGGTAGACCACAAACCAGGTCCTTCTTAACTAACTTGTTTCGCAGAGTGAAACTTGCATGCCCCAATCATCTGTTCCATAAACCAACATCATTGTGGTAGACCCTTTTGCACATTTTCAGTGAATTAAAGTCTGAAACATATATGTTCTTGAACCTTTTGGCTATTAACACTACTTCGCCAGATTTGAGATTGGTGAGAGTGCATGATTGGGACAAGACTTCACTTCATTTTCCTTGTCACGTGTTTGAGACACACTCAACAGGCTATATTTAAAATCATACACATAGTACACATTCTCAATTTCATGGGAGAGTGTTTTGCTAATTTTTCCAACACGAATAATATAGCCCTTATTTCCAACGGACACACCCCAACCTTGGAAGGCCTTGAGTGAGAGGAAATCGTCCATTTTCCCAGTTATATGCTTCGAGCAGCCACTATCCATGTACCATTTTTAACTGCCTCATCTCACTCCAGCCTGCACACAAAATTACTTATTATACTTAGGAAGCTAAGCCAGCTTGGGTCATTTATAATGATATAATGGGTGACTCAAACTCTTTTTATCCCATGCATGCAACACATATTTTCTTTTCTGGGGACCAGGTTCCTCAACGGTAAGAATAGTTTCAAAAACGTTTTTGTTGTTCTACATAGACTGAATTTAAGCTTTACAAGAATTCTTGTAATGGCTAGTCTGGCCATAATCGTTGCACAGCCAATAATCGGCAACTGTGATATACTTGCTATGAGGATTATAGGGGTTTTGGCCTTTTGGAACCCGAATTCTTGCCTGCCTCCACCATTACTCTTGTACATAGAATTAATTACATTAGAGGATCAGGTCCAGTTGAGTGACTTATCAAGATCATTTTAAACTCTTTTTAAGTCCTCCCGAAGTTATCTATTCTTTCTAGCTCTGCAACAAGACTCGTTTTGACTTTCTTAAGCTCGCTCTCAAGCTCAAGTGGAGCCTCTTCTTTTCCCTAAGGTGTCCATCCATTTTTTATTTGGTGCTTCAACAAGGTATTTTCTCTAGTTACTTCTTCCACTTATTCCTTCAAATCTATAATATAAACTACCATATCATCCTTCTCTTGTTCTACATCACTAATTTCTTCCATTAAAGTATTTTTCTCATTTATATGGCTATGATCAACATCAATCAACACATTTTCTAATGGAATCAGTGTTTTTTTGAGAGTAGGTTTTCAAGTTTCTTTGAACATCAAGAAAATTTACCTGATCCTCCTCCTTGTCCTCATCATCATCATATTTATCCATAAGAACAAACATTGACTCATATTTTGAGGATTCATTGCCAACAATCATCATAGATGTATCTCCTTGGTCATCTTCACCTTTAGATTCACTGGAGAAACCACCCTAGGCAACCAGAGCTTGATTCACCACGTTTTCAGCAACATCTCTTCTTTTGTACCTCTTGTTAGGAACCGGGTGCCTCTTGATCACCTTATCAATGTTGTTTTTGTATTTGTCCTACTTATGAAGAGGACACTCTTTAATAAAATGTCCAAGCTTTCCATACTTATGAAAATAATCATTTTCTTTGTAGTTCCTGCTAGAACTTTCTTTCTTTCGAATCCCACCATTTTTTTCAAACCATCTTTTGGAATCCTCGAGTAAGATATGCCATGTTTGATTCATTACTACTTGAGTCACTGTTTGCAGCTTTGAGGACCAGGTTATTCTCCTTCTTGGGCTCTCTTCTTTCAAGGTCTTTCTTTCTCTTCATCACATAGGTTTTGTGATTTCCAGTAAGCTCATCTAATGGTCAATTTTTGCAGGTCCTTAGCTTCAATGATGGCATTGACTTTGCTTTCCCTGGAACCTAGTAAACACTGGGTATCTTTCAAACTCGCTTGTTTGTTGGAATGATTTCTCTAAGAGAATGAAGCCCATTCATAATGGAGATAAAACGTGTATGAATATATTGAATGGACTCATCCTCCTTTATTTTGAAAAGCTCATACTCAGTGGTAAGCATATCTATTTTGGAATGCTTTACATGAGTAGTTCCCTCATGAGTACTTTTGAGAGCTTCCAATTTTTTCTTGGCAGATTCAGATGTTAAGACACAATTATATTTTTCTGGTCCAATACCACAAACAAGAATCTTATTCGCCTTGAAGTTCTTCTCAACAGCTTTTTGATCAGCATCATTGTATTCTTTTCTAGTCTTTAGGAAAGTCCTCGTTCCCTCTCCAACATCATTCATGGGGACAAAAGTACCATCACAAATTACGTCCCCAAGCTCAGAGTCCTCAGCAATGATGAAGTCATAGATTCTAGTTATCCACCATATCTTTCAAATCGTCACATTCAGTCAAAATTGGTCATCATGTCTTTACCCGACAACTCTTTCATCATTCCCGGGTAAAGAGGGGCAGCTATTGATACCCAATTTTTCCTATATATATTTTGTAAATACATATATACCTTCAAAATAAGTGCATATGCACCATCACTTGATTTATAAACATATACAAGCATTTTCCATAATTTTCTATAATTTGGAAAAGCTTTTAATCAATTTATTCCTACATTTTATTATATAAATAATTATTAATTGCATCAAAAATAATTTCTATGATGATTTATAATTTTATTTTAATCATCTATATCCATATTAAAATTTTAAGTATTTTTTGTGTATTGTTAATAATTATATTTGCATCCTTAGGCTAAAATTGCATATTTTGCAATAATATCCCATATATGTGCATAATTACATTACTTACATGAAAAATGACTTTTTATATTTTTAAAATATTAAGTAATTATTTTAAATCATTTTTAGGCACAAGTGATTTTTTTGTTATTTAAAAATTATTTTTTTATAACTTATTTATTTGTTAAAATGGGTATTTAAAAGCTAGCCCCTAAAATTCCCAATTTCGGATATAACCCAACCCCTTAGCCCATTCCACTAAAATCCCTATCCAGACCCTTGGCCCAATTACCATAAGCCCAATCCATAACCCCTTAACCTAAACCGGAACCGACCTAACTCTACCTAAATCCCAACCGTTGATCATAAATGGTCAACGACTGAAAAATAACCCGCCTTATTCATTATATACCTATCCCCCAAACCCTAGAGATCGTAACACTCAGCCCCGCCGTCTCTATACTCTCTCCTTCCCCATCTCGTTCTGTAAACCCTAGCACCGTCACCTTAATACCCCCTAATCTTTCTTCGATTCCAACCAGATATGGGATCAATTGGTTATTTTCTTACCTCAATCATCTTGTCTCGTTGTTGGCTACTCGACTATGGTATAACCTAGTAGCTTTCCTAATATGGCAAGCCGATTTCCTCATCTTCGAACCAAACCTGGTTTGAACTCCCCTTTTTTCATCTATGTTCATTCTTTGCCTCTTGGGGTACGAATCTCTGAGATTCTTTTGACTCTCTATTTAACCTAAAATTAGGGATTAGATTTTTTTAAGATCTGTTTAAATTTTGTTAAAACCTCCTTATGTTTCTGCATGTCTATTTTTCTATTATTTTCCTTTCGTTAAAAAGTATTTGCCTAATTTATTTGCCCTAAAATCAGGACTCAGATCATCAATATCTATTCTGGTTCTATTTTTTGGAGTATCTTCTTTAATGTTCCCTTATATATGTCTATATGCATTCTATCGAGATTTTTGTGAATTTGCTGACCAGATTCATTTCGCCCTAAAATTAGGGCTCAGATCTATAATGATCTTTTATTTTTGTTAACGTGTTTTCTTCAATATTTCCCCATATCTTTCTATATGCATGTTAGTTTCTCCGATTATTCCAACTAATTTACTTACCCTAAAATTAGGGCTTCGATTTTATTTCGTTTTATCTTACTGGTTATGCCTATCTATTTATGACTCTTGCCTTAATTATTCCCTGAGAATTTGTGATTCCCAGACTTGTTTGATTGCTATTATACGCGTTCTTCTTGGCTTGCCTTAATAATTATGAGTTTTCCCTTAAATAATTCGATTGATTATTTCCATGTTTGGTACCCTAGTCTAAGGCTATTTAAACCCCTTCCCTCTTTCCCCTTAGGAATACTCAAGGTAATATACTACCACTAAGAAATTTAGGGTTTTGGGTTATATACTCTCTCTGCTCTCTTGTTTACTACTGGTCTTGGCCGACTAAAATCCAAAGCCAAATATTCTGGACTCTCGACTTTGTGATATTCTTGTTTTTCTCGCTTAACTTGTGAGTGACTATCCTTTGTCATTTCCTTTCTATCCCTGAACTATATTTACAATTCAGCATGTCCAAAACCCCTTTCTAAGCACCATTATGCATTTTTAAGTGATTCTCTTTTAGTCTTATAGTTGATACTATTAGTCTGAGATTGGTTATTTTGAATAGTATGAATCCTCTTAAGAAAATATGCTTAATCTGCCTCCTATGTGTTGTTCTGAACCTGTTCTGAATTTGGGTATCTTTAGAATAATGTTAGAAGGTTAAGTAGTCAATTAGTCTTAAATCTTTTAAACTTGTATTGTTATTAGAGTTCCTGTTCCGTCAATTATATGCCCTGATAACCCGCTTTCTAATAAGTCTTATATTCAGTTGAATTCATGTGGGTATTCTGACTGTTTGGTTTTCTATGGTTTAATAAGGTATACTAGCATGAATACCTAGCTTAATTAGACTTTTCAAGACTCCAAATTATTTAAATTGTATGTACAATTATGCCTACATGTTCTGTGTTCTAAAACTCTATTATGGTGGCCTTCTTCTGAGAAATCGAACTTGTTTTAAATCTTTCCCAGTCTCCTTTTAGATGTTGTTACTTTTAAAACTCCTACTCTTAGTCCTTTAGATTATATACTCAACCACCCTAGTGTGAGCACTGCTCAAGGTCCATATGAGACTCCTATGAACTTTGACACACTGGGGCCTGGTCCCTAATCTATTTTGAATCAATATTTTGAGTATTTGGTTCTGGTGTGAGCATTTCCCTGGATCCCTGAGGCCCTTGGGAAATTTTACGCACTAGAAACCTGGTTCTATATGTGCTATGGGTGAGTCACTTACCATTGACTGTTTGCACTTGTGAAATGAGCCTCGAAGCTGATATGGTTTGAAGGCCTGGGCTGCCCAGGTGTATTTGGGCCTAATAAAGGCTCCCTATAGTTTATTTCATTACTTTATGTAATTCATTTCCTAATCTGGTTTGTAATAACTCTGTAATAACAGATTTGGGGTTTTACTTATATCTTTTGTTGAAATTAGGTAGAAATCCTGCTTATAGGATTTAATTACACTGATTAAACTATGTAAGTGCTATACTGTGTTTAGAAATCCTTCTTATAGGACTTTTGTGATTGCTTTTGATTCTGTATTTTATATCTGGATACTAGAGATCCTGCTTATAGGACTTTCGTTTAATTTTTTGCATTAGAAACCTTGTTCATGGGATCTATACATGTTTTCAACAAATGTGCATTAGCAATCATGCCTATAGGACTTTTTTGTGTAAGATAATTATCTTTCCTGGAAAATTTGTTTAAATTTTGTCTTTATACGGTTAATAGATATCATGCCTATAGGACTAAAACCAGTTTCACTTAGAAATCCTGTTTATAGGCCTGTAATTAATAAGCCCGTAGAAATCATGCCTATAGGATCCTGTTGGTCGACTCTGAATTCGTTCGCTACTGTCAATCACTTAGGCAATATATTTGTAGGACTTAAAAATGATTCTGGGCTTATAGTTGTGACACATTGCTGCTTGAAGTGCCCAGATTCATGGCAAATAAAATCATTGTGTAAATAAATAGGTATTAATTCTCTCCTTAATAAAATTGTCTCTGCATTCTGTTTTCCCACATAGATATCCTGCCTATAGGATTCCAAAGTAATGAAATTTGTGCGCTTTTGTTGTCTATGTGTGGAGGTCAATGTGATCCCATACTTGTTCCTTATCTGAAAGCCCTATTTGTTATTGTTTGTCGCCTAGATTTCACATTTTTAGTAATATAGGTTGGTCTAGAACTATCCCAAATAGAGTTTGTAATGCCTCCAGGGCCATAGGTAAGGGAAGGGTAGTGCACACATAAGGAACGAGCTAGAAACTGCTAGAACGCTTAAGTAACAACTTAAATAGAGTAATTGGACAGTAAAGAGATGATAGCCCATGAGTTAATACGATGAGTGACACCCCGACTTGAGGGAGTTACAAAGTATTGTATGGAATGATCCTATAGGCTAAAAAACTTAGGACCCCCCTATACCCCTGCTTAAAATAAATTAGAAATTGCATTTGGTCAAATTATTTCTTATCCTTTTTTTAGACTAATTTGCTTAATTTAAGTTCGACCAAGACCCACCGTTGTGGACCTCGAGGGATTCCTAACAAGGTAATTTGAGCCCTTACCCAATATTTGGTGATGTAAACTGTATCTATGAGTTGATTGCTCTAGGTGCCCTAACGTACCTTAATCGTTTAGGTGGCGACTCTCTCAGTTCTAATTCCTTACCCTCTCAAAGGAGTTGTCCCGAAAATGTCAAAACTCGATTTCGCGAGAAAACGGGGGTGAAACAACATGGTGACTCTACTGGGGATATTTTTAGGTTCATACCATAGCGAACCTGATTTTTGTGAATTAGTCTTTGAGCATGCCTTTATTATTCCGTCAATACTTTCATACACATTCCCCTTCCCACTTTATGTGAGTTTATTTGCCTAGTTTCAGTCATTTACGATTTCTCTTTCCTGTTTTATTACTCTTTACTATGGAAATTGACTTATCTCTTTGTTTCTTTATTAAATGCCTTTACAATTATTAAATACCGCATTTATCATTTTTCATCGTGCAAATACGTGACAACGTGCTATTTTCGGTTGCATAAATCATACTCAACATCGTATTCCACTCGTGTGTAATCAATACCATAACAACACATGATGAGTGTTTGCTCTCTTCCTAAATCACCGCATTTGAATTCGGAAAGGCTTATTTGCGGTAAAACTATTCGATCAGCGGTGCAGTCGACAGTTCCGTGCCTTTCCCCCTCAAGTCTTCCCCTTGAGGGTACCAGTCTAGACCTCTATAGAAACCTACCTCTGATTATAACTGTACATGCATCATGGTCAAACCTAGCCTGGGTTAATATGTTGTCCACATAATGACCCTTTAAGAAAATCCTTGTCCAAAGTCCACCGGGGTTTCCATAATCCCAATGGAAGCAACCACGATCTGTGCATTAATTTGGAGAAATAAGTGCCAATATGCTAATCATTAATGTATAAATAGTTTAATCTGGAGGGGGTAAGGGTCTAACTTTATTTGTTTTGCAGAAAATGAGGCACGAAGTCCCCAGGTTCGGTATGGTCCGTAACATACCACCATTGTTGCTAGATTGGTGGGAAGACCTTCCGTCGAGTGATAAAAACAATGTGAAAAGAGTCCTTGGAAACCTACCTTCCTTATTAGACATCCAACCAAATAACATATTGATTGAGGTTGCTACTATGTTCTGGGATGGAGAAAGGTCGTATTCCGTTTTGGCAACATAGAAATGACCCCTCTTTTGGAAGAAATAGGGGATTCGCTGGACTACCTTGGGACAGTCCCGGCTTATTGCTGCCGCGAAATCGCACTCCTAGAGGGTTTCTAAAAATGATGGGTTTGAAAAAGAATGACGACTTGGTGTGTCTGAAAAAGTGTTATATACCCTTCTACTTCCTTTATTAACGATATGGTCACAACAAATCGTACCGTATCTTTCATGACGAGTTCTCCATCACTTCCTTGGGTTGGATTCATCGCAGGGTTTTCGTTTTTATCGTCTGCTTCTTGGGTATGATAGTGTTTCCAAGAAAAAGGACATAATTCACACTAGTCTGGCCATGGTAACCAAAGCCTTAATGTGGGGAATCGAGGGACAAACATATACTATTGTCTCTATGATTATAGCAGACATATATCGAGCCTTGAATCACTGCCAGAAGGGGTTCAAACACTTCGAAGGTTGTAATCTGCTGCTACAGATTTGGCTGCTAGAACATTTCCAGAGAGGTCAATACCACCAAGAGTTTCCACGAAGACCGTGGAACGATCACATAGCCTTTCATCACTCAAAGAGAATGACCTTTATCCCAGACAGGTCTTCTCAATCGGAGAATGCTACAGAATGGGCGCAATTTTTTGACAACTTGATTGAGGACCAGGTTCACTGGATATTCGAGTGGTTCCCCACCAATGAGTTCATCATTCGATCTAAGGACTCTCCCACACTTGGTGTTGATCAGGTTAAGGGGTATACCCCCTATGTTCCTATCATGGTCATGAGACAAGCTAGTAGAAAACAGATTATACCACGAGTCTCCATAGTGAGTCACTACAGGGCGGATTTCCAAGATGATGACATCCCATATAAATGTGAAGCTCAACATATGTGGCACATGAAGATTACTGTGGAAAGGGACACCATCGAGCCGGATCAATCTCACGCAGGCATATGTAATTTTACCCATCGTGGTTGGAAGACTACATAGCGGGAATAGTCGAGCCAGGGGTCGGTCGAGGAAAAAGAGCCATAGATGAAGCTGCCGAAGCACATGTAAGTATAACAGACTGCACAAAAGGGCTCGCGAGTCCGAGGCTGAGCATCTGGAACAACACAAGACTAATATGGAATTAATTACTGAGTGTAGGGAAATGGCTATCAGATCAAATAAAAGGCTAGAATATCTGGAGCAGGGTTTGATGGATATGGAAGGGAAGATAGGGAAAAGAGTCATAGACTGCCATAATGTTGAAGGTATTGAAGGAGGACATCTCGCCTGGGCATACCTGCTGCTGGACATGCGCAACCTGGGGAACCTGATCGATGGAGCCAAGAGAACAAGGCTTGGAGAAGGTCCTTCTGGGACCAAGTAGATTAGGTCTATTTGTTTTTTTTTTCGAATGTAATAAGTCCAAGTTCCATTAGTGACTTACCTTATTATCGTTTTAGATTCGTCTTATTTATTGCGTTAATGAAATGAGGCAATTATTGGCATTAAAATTCTCCGAATCTACGCTAGGCCTAACTCGGGCACAACGAGGCTCCCAAATTAGGACGCGAATTTACATTCCCGCAATATGTGTTTAAATACTGCAAACATTTTTCAGAACTCTCACTAACTTGGTTACCTTTTATTTTTCTTTCTTTTTAATTATTCCCATCCCCTAAGGTTGGTTCACACATACTAGCATCATCAGCTTACCACACCAGATCCATAGGCCCTCCACCTCCTCCTCCTCCAAGTGCATCAAAAGGAAAAGGGAAAGCTAAGATGGACGATAAGAGTGGCGTCAGAAAAGATAACCCCACACAAGCTAAGAATGTGGAAACTTCTGATGGTCAGAGTACTCCGGCACCAAATGACTTGGTTTCACGGCTTGAACTACAGGGTGAGCTTGAACAGGTCCGTAATTTGGAAAATCTTTCCCTCACACTAAAAGTCCCAGATATCAACCAACCAAGTACCCAAAACCTGGCACCTCCTCAAAATCCTTTACCCATACCTATACCTCCTCAACATCAGCATCTCCCAACTCAATGTCCGCAAACCACTTACCACACTCCTCAGGATACCCCTCAACCTACCCACGATCCCCAAAATTCAACCAATGATCACTGCTACACCCAAACTCTTGCCATTCACCAAAACAACCCCATATACATGGAAACATTACCCCACTCCACTCAGCCAATCTCATATACATTGGAATCCGCTGAAAAAGACTTGCTCATTAAGAATATGGCAGAAGAGCTCAAGAAACTCACAAGCCGAGTTCAGGGTGTTGAAGGAAGCAAAGGAATTGAAGGTTTGAACTATAAGGATTTGTGCATTCATCCAGATGTGGAACTGCCGGAGGGTTACAAACATCCTAATTTGAGATGTTCAATGGAACGGGTGACCCAAAAGTTCATTTAAGAACTTACTATGATAAACTTGTAAGGGTCGGAAAGGACGGAATGATTCACATGAAGTTGTTCATGAGAAGCCTTATTGGAGATGCTCTGTCTTGGTACATAAGTTAAAATCCCAAGAAATGGGCTAATTGGGTAACGATGGCGTCAGACTTCACGGATAGGTTCAGATTCAACACGGAAAATGCACCAAAAGTCTTCTATATCCAGAATCTCAAGAAGAAGCCCATTGAGACTTTCTGCGAGTATGCTACTCGATGAAGGTCAGAAGCAGCGAAGGTCAGGCCGGCATTAGATGAAGAACATATGAACAAGTTCTTTGTCAGGTCTCAGGATCCACAACATTACGAAATGTTAATGGTAATCGAGAATCACAAGTTCTTCGATATCATCAAGCTCGGAGAAAGGATCGAGGAAGGTATCAAAAGTGGAATGGTGATAAATTTTGAGGCACTGCAGGCCACGAATAAAGCACTAATATCAGGGGGCATATCAAAGAAGAAAGAAGTGGGAACAGTAATGGTTGCCTAAGGTCCGAAATCTCCATTTGTGTACCAAACACCTCCATCCACATACCAACCTTCACCTCCCAGATATCCTCAACCCGCTACTGCCTACCACACCTATAATACCCAACCAACCTATTATCATTCACCTCCATCTCGTCCAAATTACCAAAAATACAGGCCCAATTTTGATCGCAAACCACCTAGACAATACACCCCTATTGCTGAACCTATTGACCAATTGTATGAAAGATTAAAAATTACTGGATATGTCACCCCTATTCTCGTCGTGGCTATGGAAAACTCATCACAACGGTCCAACCCAAACAAGACGTGTGCGTACCATTTCGGTATGAAGGGACATACTATTGATGAATAGCGCACCCTGAAAGACAAGATTCAAACACCGATTAATACCAAGGTCATTCAAGCGAAAGAAATCACACCCAATGTCCGCAACAACCCCCTCCCAGATCATAGGGGTGAAGGAGTCAATGTAATAGAAACTGATGAAGAATGAGATCCCGAGTGATCAATCGAACTTATTCGGGAAGGTCATGATCCTAAGAAGCTGGCAATCACACTTAATCCTATTGTGGTACAGGTACAGCCGCCAGTCAAAGATGAGGTAGCCGCATTGGATCCCTTTGAAGTAGAAGTAACACCACCTCCACCTACATCTGCTCCGTTTAAGGTAGAAGTATCCACACCTTTCACCATGACGGTAGCATCCACACCACCGTCCAGTTCTAACGATGTACCTTGGGATTATGTTTCCGAAGCTAGGAGAAAAGGAAAAGCAAATATGGAAGAGTCTGGCGCAGCACAAGGAATGAACAAAACAGGAAGAGTTTAAACACCTGAGCATTTGGGAGAGACCAGTAAGAAAGCTTCTAACAAACAACCCGTTATGGAAATTGGTCTGGACGACCTTTGGAGGAAGTACAAGCAAGGGAGTATTCTGTTGTTGATCATCTAAATAAGACTCCCGCCCAAATATCCATCTTATCGTTATTGCAAAATTCCAAAGCACACATGAATGCTCTAATAAAGGTACTGAATGAAGCATATGTGCCTAACAACATTACTAGCAGAGAAACGTCCAATATGATGGGACAAGTGTTGGAAAGCCATAACATCACCTTCGATGAAGACGAACTGCCACCTGAATAGGGCACTGCACATCATAGTGCAATGTGAAGATAAGTTCATTGCCAGAGTTCCGATAGACAGAGGGTCCAGCCTCAGCATCTATCCGCTGACAACTCTAAAAAGGTTGGGCAAGGGCCTACATGAAATAAGAAAAGGATATATGAATGTGAAAGCATTCGATGGGTCACAAATATCCATGACTGGAGAAACCAACCTATGCTTGCAAATGGGTCCTACCTTGTTCGATGTTGAATTCCAAGTACAAGACATATCCACCTCCTACAATCTACTACTGGGACGACCTTGGATACATGCTGTTGGAGCTGTCGCATCTACTTTGCACCAAGCAGTAAAATTTGAATGGAACCATCAAGAAGTGATCATCCATGGAGATGGGAGCAACCCCATTAACACCAGTCAGACTGTTCCAATGGTAGAAAACAGAAGGAAGTTAGGTAGAGAAACCTACCATCACATCAAACGTGTTAATTCGATTGAGAAAGATAAATGGTGGAGTAGAAAAATAGAGAGCATACTGGCATGGGCAGGGTATGAACCTGGTAAGGGGCTTGATAAAAATCTTCAAGGTACCTCCAAACCAGTACAGCTAAAGCGCCATGGCACAACCTTCGGGCTTGGATATTAGTACGCCTGGTAGGAATATCGGGATTGGTTGCCACTATGGTATGGTCCCAACTATCCTCTTGAGAAACATGTGCCGCACCTGAATCAGACCTTCCATCAGGCCGATACAGTATGGGGATCAGAGGAAGAAGAAGCCTTGGAAGCATAGAGGAATTTGTTCTTGGAAGACGATGATATGGATTGTTGTGTAATAGTTGAGGAGGAGGAGGAGGAGGATTAAGGCCTCACTATCTAGACAGTGGAGAAAGGAGCATTTCTCAGGAATTTTACCGCTAAACCATCAAGGCCAGACGAGTCCCGGGGTAGAAAGGCTGATAGTATTTTTTACTTTTGAAAATGATCTCTTTGGCATTTTGTTTTGAATAATATTTTCAGTGTTCCATTTCGAAAAACATTATTTTGAGTTATTGAAATCATTTTGTTTAACATTTTAAATGGCTTGATGTTTTATTATTATTATTATTATTATTTTTCTTTCATATCTTTATCCCGACAGAATTACTATTTCTTATCTTGATGAACCAACGACTGTGACATGTAATGAGACAATGCAACAGAAGGACAGTGACTCAGAAGAAATAGAAGAAGAGGATGTAATACCTGAGGAAATTGTCAAAGAAGTGGAGAATTTTGAGAACAAGACCAAGTCCAACCTGGACAAGACCGAGACAGTCAACTTGGGAGATTCTGAAATCGTCAAGGAAAACCGCATAACCATCCACTTGTCACCATCAGAGAAGGAAGAATACACTCGTTTCCTGAAAGAATATGAGGATATTTTTGCATGGTCATACGATGATATGACAGGGTTGAGCACATCCATAGTGGCTCACAAGTTACCTACAAATCCATTGTGTCCGCTAGTGAAATAGAAACTCAGGAAATTCAAGCCAGACATGAGCCTGAAAATCAAGGAGGAAGTCACCAACCAGATCAAAGCCGAGGTCCTCAAGGTCGTTGAGTACCCAACTTGGTTGGCTAACATTGTACCGGTTCCAAAGAAAGATGGGAAAGTCAGAGTCTGTGTTGATTATCGGGATCTAAATAGAGCGAGTTCCAAAGATTCCATGCGGTCTGAAGATGGGGAGTGTATTGCTACAAAATAATGCCATTCGGTCTGAAGAATGTTGGGGCCACCTTCATGAGGTCTATGACAATGATCTTCCATGATATGATACATAAATAAATAGAGGTATATGTTGATGACATCATCATCAAATCCAAGAGGGCTACAGATCACATAGTAGATTTGAGGAAATTCTTTGACCGGCTGCGGAAGTACAATCTAAAGTTAAATCCCGCAAAAGTGTGCATTCGGGGTTCCTGCCGGAAAATTGTTGGGATTCATCGTCAGTCGCCGAGGAATAGAGTTGGACCCGTCAAAGGTCAAAGCCATCCAGGAATTGCCACCACCAAAAAACAAAAAGGATGTGATGAGTTTCTTGGGACTCCTCAACTACATCAGTTGTTTCATAGCACAGTCCACAGTAACATCTGAACTAATTTTCAAAATGCTGAAGACGGATGCCGCAACCAGCTGGACCGAGGATTGTCAAAAGGCTTTTGACAAAATCAAGGAATATTTTTCCACACCGCCAGTCTTAGTCCCGCCAGAACTTGGTAAACCACTACTACTATACCATGCAGTGTTAGATGGAGCTTTCGGTTGTGTTCTGGGACAGCATGACGGGGCAGGGAGAAAGAAGCAAACCATAAACTACTTAAGTAAGAAGTTCACTCCATATGAAGCATGTTACTCTCTGCTAGAAGGCACTTGATGTGAACTAACCTGGATAGCTCAGAAGCTAATTCACTACTTATGTGCCTATACTACATATCTCATATCAAGTATGGATCCCCAAAAGTACATCTTTCAGAAACCCATGTCTACTGGGAAGCTAGCCAAGTGGAAAATCTTGCTGAGTGAGTTCGACATCATCCATGTAACTTAGAAAGCAGTCAAAGGACAAGCGTTGGCAGATCATCTTGCTGAAAATCCTGTAGGAGGAGAATACGAACCTCAAAATGTATTTTTCTGATGAGGAGGTATCATTCATAGGAGAAGAGATCGCTGAAGCCTATGATGTTTGGAGAATGTTTTTCGACGGGGCTACAAATTTCAAAGGAGTCGGTATCGGAGTCATATTGGTATCAGAAACCGGTCAGCATTATCCGATGTCTGCAAAACTCAGGTTCCCATGCACCAACAATATGGAGGATTATGAAGCCTGCATATTAGGGCTTAACCTGGCTGTTAATATGAATATTTAGGAACTGCTAGTAATTGGAAATTCCGATCTGCTGGTACATCAAGTACAAGGAGAGTGTGCTACCAAGAATTCCACAGCATACAGGCCTCAAATGAATGGATCCGTGGAGGCCGCCAACAAAAACATCAAGAAGATTCTAAGAAAAATGGTAGAAAAATCACAAGCAATGGCACGAGAAATTATCATTCGCCTTACTGGGATACCGTACCACAGTCCGCACATCAATCGAAGCAACTCCCTATTTGTTGGTTTATGGTATCGAAGTTTTCATTCCCGCCGAGGTAGAAATTCCTTCTCTGAGGATCATACAAGAAGCCGAACTCAGCGATGCAGAATGGATAAGGGACCGCTATGAGAAATATCCCTCATAGAAGGAAAGAGGATGAATGTTGTGGTACTGAAACGGATCTTTCCACATCAAGATGAGGCCAAAGGGAAATTATCTCCCAACTGGCATGGTCCTTACATTGTTCACAGAGTATTGACAAGAGGAGCGCTCATACTCGCAGAGATGGATGGAGAAATCTTGCCAAAGCCTATCAATTCAGATGCAGTCAAAAGATACTATGTGTAAACCACTTTATGCTTCTTCATATGATGTAAATTGAACTACGCTTGACCTGATCCCCGTTTAAGAGGGTATACGTAGGCAGCCTTGTGGGTTCGGTCACAATTCAATAAAATTTCCATTTTCCCCAAAAACAAAAACTGGGGTAGAATTTTGAGGAGGATCCTCAAAATTCCGAAGTAAGTACAGTCAACCGCAGCACACAGAATAGTTCATCTAGTTAATTGGGGCAGAATTTTGAAGAGGACCCTCAAATTCTACGGCAGAGGAAGTCGCAATGTCTCTAATTATGTCACAGTTACTGGTTCATCCAACTAATTTCTAAACTGCACATTACTATGTATCTGAAAACTATACATGCATGCTTTTGAAAAGAAACTTTACTTTAGCCAAATGCTACCCTTGACAACTTGAGCAGGATCCTCAGACAGAACGGAGCAGATCAAGCAAGCAAAGACACGAACCAACCTCCCTCGCAAAACTTACAAATTTTCTTTGGATGCAGGACTATGTCATCATGATAAGCAGTGTCGCAACAATACAATCTCTATGCACAAAACACATTGCCAGCTAAGAATACTTCACTCTTACTATTACTTTTCATGAGACTAAGCCTTGCCTCGATCACTTTCATGAGGCTAAGCCTTGCCTCCCTAATTGCATAAGCCTAAGCATTGCCTTCTCTTTGCATGAGACTAAGCCCTGTCTCAATCTTGAATGAGGTTAAGCCCTGCCTCTCTATTTTCATGAGGCTAAGCCCTGCCTCTCTATTTGCATAAGGCTAAGCACTGCCTTATCTTTGCATGAGACTAAGCCCTGTCTCAATCTTGAATGAGGTTAAGCCCTGCCTCTCTATTTGCATAAGGCTAAGCACTGCCTTCTCTTTGCATGAGAATAATCCTTGTCTCAATCTTGCATGAGGCTAAGCCCTACCTCTCTATTTGCATAAGGCTAAGCACTGCCTTATCTTTGCATGAGACTAAGCCTTGTCTCAATCTTGCATGAGGCTAAGCCCTATCTCGCTCTTGCATTGTTCTCCTCTTTCGGGCTAAGCTCTGCCCCTAAACTCCACACAAGACTAATCTTTGTCTTGTTATTACCTCTAGCATCATGTCTCTGCACCTCATGGGCTGAAATATAGCCAACCCTGTCCGAAGGTGTCATTGTCATGACCCAAAATCCATTAAAAGTCATGATGGTGCCGGACACCATTGTCAGGCGAGCCAACACTAAATAGTTAATTAAATTCTCATTTTAATATTTTTGAAAGCATTTCTTTTCCTTGCGTTTAGCAATAAATAATGAACTTCACCGAGTAAATAATAATTTTTTTAACAAATTTTTGATACTAACTAATCCGATGTACATCCCAGAACCCGGTATCACAAGTGCATGAGCAACTTCGAGGAATTAAAAATTAATACAATAATTGTCCGGAATACAATTCGAAAGTAGAGAAAATACAATACAATACTCTGAAGGAGACTTTTCTGGCTGCGAGTCGTCTCGAGAGGTGCAGCTCAACTAAATCTCCGTATCAACCATGTTGCTGCACCAAACTAGTCCACTAGACATACATGTGCATGTACAACAAAATGCACAGCAAGTGTGGTATGAGTACAAAAACAACATGTACCCAGTAAGTATCCCGCCTAACCTCGAAGATGTGATGACCCAAAGGGTCATCACCTATTTTATTACCTATTCCATACTTTCGAGACCTTGAAAACCTCATTTTTAGTTGCCTCAATTTGCATGCGCAGTCCGGGCGCGTAGCCGAACAGCTTAAATATGAAATTCTGTGAAAAATGCTAGACTTGATATTAAAATGAATAAATTTGACTACGGTTAAAATTTTGGATAACGGACCCCGACCCGTGATTTGACCATCCCAGAAGGTCCGTAGGAAAATATGGGACTTGCGCGTATGCCCAGAATCGAATTCCGAGGTCCCAAGCCCGAGAAATGAATTTTTGAGTGAAATTGTTTTCTGAAAATATTTAAGGAAATTGAAAATGAAATCTGATTAGAAAGTGATGGTATCAGGCCTGTATTTTGGTTCCGGCGCCCGGTACAGGTCTTATATATGGTTTAAGAGCTTTATGTAAAGTTTGATTGAAAACGGATTTCATTTGACGTGTTTCGGACTTGAAATGGGAAATTTGATGTTTTATGAAATTTGATAGAATTTATGGATTTTGAGGTTTAATTGGATGTATATGATGTTATATTAGTGATTTGAATGCTTGAATAAGTTTGTAGGATGATTTGGGAGTCGTGTGTGTTTTTGGTTTTGAGACCCGAGGGCTCGGGTGAGTTTTGGGTAATTAACGGGGTGTAAAAACATGGAAGATCTGGGTTTTTTAAGCTGTTTCTGGTGTTTTACAATTTTCTATACGAGATCACGTAGGTTCCTCGGCGATCGCATAGAGTTAGGTGTAGGAGGAGGTCGGTTCCTCTATGCGATCGCATAGCACAGTTCGCGATCGCATAGAGGCATAGGGGGTCTGGGCGGGGGCTGGCTAGGTATTCTTCGCGATCGCAGTGAGAGGGTATCCTTGGATCTTCTTCGCGATCGCATTCTTTTAGCCGCAATCGCAGAGTATAGGAACCAGACTCTCCGCGATCGCATACCCATTCCCGCGATCGCGATGCACAATTTTGCCCAGTGATATATAAATATTTACAGAACCGGTAGCTACAGGATTCACTTAGAAAATAACGAACTTCTTCTTCTCCAAAGCCCTTAGGCATCCATTGAAGCCATCCTTCACCAAAACTTTTGGGTTAGTAAATTTTAACTCATTTCTTTCATTTTTCATCTATGATTAATGAATTCCTAAGCCTAAAACATGTAAATTAGAGTAGAAAATCTGGAATTTGGATAGAGTTAGGCCCTTTTGAATTTTCTTGATTAAGACCTCGTTTAGGGGTCGAATTTGAAAACAAATTATATATTCGGGCTCGTGGGTGAATGGGTGACATGGTTTTGGTCTGAGCCTTGTGTTTGGACCAAGCGGGCCCGGGGTCGAATTTTTTTATTTTGAAAGAATGCATGGAGATGGGTAAATAGGCTATGTAATTGAATCATTGAATCCTTATTGATATACTTGAGCTGATTATGTCTAGATAATATCATTGCGGAGTCGAATTCTAAAGAAAAGGCGGTGTTAGAGGGTTGATTGCTATACTTTGTACCCGAGGTAAGTGTTTGGTCTAACCTTAACTTGAGGGACTAGGAGTTGAGTATTATCTGCTATTTGCTAATTGTCAAATACGATGTATAGCCATGGTGACGAGTATCTATACATTGGTGTCTAGCATGACCATGAGTCCCTATATTGTGAATATTCTGGTTTTGTTATAATTCCTATGCTTAATTGATGATCCCTATATGATGTAAATGAGCATGTGAAGGAAATTAAAACCCTTAAACATCTTTGGAGCATTGGCTCAAGTTGTGAAACGAATAATGAAGATATATGAGGTAGTTACATCTTTGGAGCATTGGCTCAAATAATAAAATACATGGAAGTTAAAGTGAAAGAAAGAGAAAGAGTTATTGAAATATACCACTGCCGGGTCAGCATTATATAGTTCCCTTGTCGGGATTTGATTGTTTAATTGATGTTCCCTTGCCGGTATTTGATTGTTTAATTGATGTTCCCTTGTCGGGATTTGATTGTTTAATTGATGTTCCCTTGTTGGGATTTCTATTTTTACTCCGTTTATTTTCTTGCCCTTGTTTGTGATTGTTGTTTGGGAAAGGAAGAGTGTTAAAGCACGAAGCGTGATGTCGTGCCATGTTTATATTGTTATTATGCACGAGGGGACATTCTGTGCCATGTTTTAGATTGATTATGCACGACGGGACATTCCGTGCCGTGTTTATATTGATTATGCACGAGGGGACATTTTGTGCCGTGTTTTACATTGTTATTAAGCACGATGGGACATGCTGTGCCGCAGCCTTCACTGTTTAATATTTGTTGTCATTTCCCGTGATTATTTTCAGATATTTCAGACTGTTGTTTTCATTTCTGTCATTTCAGTATTTGCCATCTCTTACCCCCCAGCATGTTTTCCCCGTAATTTTATTCTTGCTTAGTTTCTGCTATATTATTGAACTGCACAGGTACACTTTGTTGTCGTGTCTTAGCCTCGTCACTACTTCGTCGAGGTTAGGCTCTTCACTTACTCAGTACATGGGGTCGGTTGTATTGATGCTACACCTGAACATCTTTATGTTGTGCAGATTACGCAGCCGGACCCAGAGGACATCATTAGTGGGAGTGTCTTCCAGCTATCATAGAGGCTTCAAGGTATACCCGCTAGCGTTCGTGGGCCTTAGCATCTCTTCCATCCCTTTGTCTTCGATCCTGTCTTTTTTTTCCTCCAAATTCAGAGGAAGACATGTATTTCCTTTCATTTATGTATTTAGCACTCTTATAGACAATTCGTGAGTTTGTGACTCCAGGTTTTTGGAAAATTATGCGTCGATGTATTATGTTGTCCTTATTTAGCTTGAAACCATATATATTTCCGCTGTTAAATCGTAAGCCGTTTAGTTTATCCTATTAAATTGATGTTAATATGCTAGTTTATTTATTCACGTTGGCTTGTCTAGAAGGTTCAGCGTTAGACGACATCACGGCCCGATGGTGGGATTTCAGGGCGTGACAAGTTGGTATCAGAGAACTAGGTTACTTTGGTCTCACAACTCACGGACAACTTGGTAGAGTCTGCGGGATCAGTACAGAGACGTCTGTATTTATCCCCCAGAGGCTGCAAAGTTAGGATGACTCCATATTTCTTTTCTTCTCTGTCGTGCGCTATGAATTCTGAGTTCTGATTGAGTTTCTATTCTATTCTCTCATAGATGGCGAGGACGCGTGCTTCCCTTGGTTCTGCCCAGCAGCCTGACACTCCTGCTACAACTCCTACTCAGGGTTGAGATCGAGGACGAGGCCATGCTAGAGGACGAGGCCGGGGCCGAGCTCAGCTTAGGGCAGCAGCCCCAATGGAGGACCCTCAGGTCAAGTTTGACGAGGAGGTCCAGTTCCGGCAGTCCCAGTTGCACCAGTTCAGGTCCCAGAGGGGTTCATAGCTACCCCCGTGCTTCAAGACGCCCTTGTCCATCTAGTCGGACTCATGGAGAGTGTAGCACAGGCGGGTCTTCTTCCTACAGCACCAGCCGCCTCTCAGGCTGGGGGAGGTGCCCAAACTCCTGCCGCCCGTGAACCAGAGAAACTAACTCCATAGTTTCAGACTCCGGCACCTCAGCCAGCTGGAGTAGCTCGGTCGGATATTGCAGCACCGGTAGTAGAGGGAGCAGCTATGTCAGCAGATGCTTTGTAGAGACTGGACAGGTTCACTAAGTTATTTACTGCTACTTATACTGGTTCACCATCAGAGGACCCCCAGGATTATTTGGACAGCTGCCATGAGGTTCTTCGGAACATGGGCATAGTGGAGTCCAACGGAGTTGACTTCGCTACTTTTCAGTTATCTGGCGCAGCCAAGAGTTGGTGGAGAGACTATTTCTTAGCCATACCAGCTGGATCTACACCTTTGACTTGGACTCAGTTCTCAGAGGTATATTTTGGGGACGTTCCTTCCCATTACTTAGAGAGAGGACCTTCAGAGACAGTTTGAGCGTCTCCAGCAGGGATCCATGTCTGTCACTCAGTATGAGACCAAGTTCATCACTCTAGCCCGACATGCTCTTATGATACTTCCCACTGATCGGGAGAGGGTTCGGAGGTTTATCGAGGGATTGGCCCGGCCTATCAGACGTCAGATGGCCAAAGAGTCAGGTACAAATATATCGTTCCAGGATGCGACCAATGTGGCCAGGAGGATTGAGATGATCTTGTCGCAGGGTGGTGGTCAGGGGGCTGACAAGAGGCCCCGTCATTTCGGTCATTTCAGTGGAGCCTCATTTGGAGACAGGGATTCTTCAGGCAGAGGTCATCCTCCCAGACCTTTTCAGTCAGCTCTCCGGATTTCCCATGGTACTTCAGGTAGTCGTGGTCATCAGACGCACTATTCCGATCAGCAGCCTTACAGTGTGCGACAAGCACCTATCGGTGCACCGCCACTTCAGAATTTCCAAGGTGGTTATCAGGGTCGACAGGGTCAGTTCCAGAGTCAGCAGTCACATCAGTAGAGGCCTTGTTATACTTGCGGTGGTTTAGGGCACATTTCCAGGTTTTGCCCCCAAGGTTCTGGTGGGTCTCAGCATCGGGATTCTCGTTCCATAGTACAGGCACCAGGTGTTCCACAGCCTGCCCAGCTAGCTAGAGGTGGTAGAGGTCATAGAGATGGAGCTCAGGCCGCTAGAGGTGGAGGCCAGCCAGTAGCCAGCCATCCCAAAGATGTGGTTCAGGGTGGTGGATCCCAGCCCCGATGTTATGCTCTTCCATCCAGGCTAGAGGCTGAGTATTCAGATGCAGTCATTATAGGTACTATTCGGGTTTTTGACAGAGATGCTTCAGTGCTATTTGATTCAGGGTCTACGTATTCGTATGTGTCCTCTTATTTTTCACCCTACCTGGTCATGCCTAGCGATCCACTGAGTGTTCTTGCTTATGTATCTACACCAGTGGATGATTCTATCGTGGTTGATCGAGTCCATCGTTCTTGTGTTGTGGTGATTGGGGGTCTTGAGACCCGTGTTGATTTGTTACTTTTAGTTATGGTTGACTTTGACTTTATATTGGGGATGGACTGGTTATCCCCATATCATGCTATCTTGGATTTTCATGCCAAGACGGTGACCTTAGCCTTGCTAGATTTGCCCCATTTGGAGTGGAAAGGAACTCCTGGTCATTCTGCCCGCAGTGTTATTTCGTACGTGAAGGCTCGGCGTATGGTCGAGAAGGGGTATTTGGATTATTTGGCTTATGTGCGTGATTCCAGTGTTGAGGTTCCCTCTATTGATTCGGTACCCATTGTTCGTGAGCAACCTGAGATCTTCCCTTCAGACCTGCCGGGGATGCCACCCGACAGGGACATTGATTTCTGCATTGATCTGGCTCCGGGCACCCAGCCCATTTCTATTCCACCGTATTGCATGGCCCCGCTAGAGTTGAAGGAACAATTGCAGGATTTGCTTGGGAAGGGTTTCATTAGACCCAGTGTTTCTCCTTGGGTACACCAGTATTGTTTGTGAAGAAAAATGATGGTTCGATGAGGATGTTCATTTATTACTGGCAATTGAACAATGTTACAATCAAGAATAAGTATCCACTACTGAGGATTGATGATTTGTTCGATCAGCTTCAGGGTGGTAAGGTATTTTCAAGATTGACTTGAGATCTGGCTACCATCAGTTGGGGATTAGGGCATCCTGTGTCCCTAAGACAGCTTTCCGCACTCGGTACGGGCGTTACGAGTTTCTAGTCATGTCGTTTGGGTTAACAAATGCCCCAGCAGCTTTTATGGATTTGATGAACCTAGTGTTCAAGACTTATTTGGACTCATTCTTTATAGTCTTCATTGATGATATATTGATATACTCCCGCAGTCAGGAGAAGCACGAACAGCATCTCAGAGTGGTTCTTCAGACTCTGAAGGACAGCCAACTATATGCAAAGTTTTCAAAGTGTGAGTTCTGGTTGAGTTCAGTTGCATTCCTGGGTCATGTCGTATCAGCAGAAGGTATTCAAGTTGACTCGAAGAAGATTGAGGCAGTCAAGAACTGGCCTAGTCCAGCATCAGCTACGGATATTCAGAGTTTCTCGGGATTGGCAGGCTATTTTCGTCGGTTCGTGGAGGGTTCTCATCTATTGCAGCCCCGATGACAAAATTGACCCAGAAGGGTGCCCAGTTCAGATGGTCGGACGAGTGTGAGGCGAGCTTTCAGAGGCTCAAGACAGCTCTGACTATGGAACCAATATTGGTTTTGCCCACAGGCTCAGGGCCTTATACAGTCTATTGCGACGCTTCCCGTATTGGTCTTGGTGAAATGTTGATGCAAGATGGAAAGGTCATTTCTTATGCTTCGAGGCAGTTAAATATTCATGAGAAGAACTATCCAGTGCATGATTTGGAGTTGGCAGCCATTGTCCACGCATTGAAGATTTGGAGGCACTATCTGTATGGCGTGGCATGTGAGGTGTTCACGGATCATAAGAGTCTTCAGTAGTTGTTCAAGCAAAAGGAGTTGAATTTGAGGCAGAGAAGGTGGTTGGAGTTGTTGAAAGATTATGATATTACCATCTTATCACCCGGGAAAGGCCAATGTGGTGGCCGATGCTTTGAGTAGGAAGTCAGCTAGTATGGGCAGTCTTGCTTTTATTCCGGTCAGTCAGAGGCCTCTTGCTTTAGATGTTCAGGCTTTGGCCAATCGATTTGTGAGGTTGGATCTTTCTGAGCCTAGTCGAGTGTTGCCTTGTACGGTCGCTCGTTCTTCATTATTAGAGCGTATCCGTGATCGGCAGTTTGATGATCCCCATTTGTGTGTCCTTAGAGACACGGTGCATCGTAGAGGTGCCAAGCAGGTGACCTTAGATGATAATGGTGTTTTGAGATTGCAGGGGCAAGTTTGTGTGCCCAATGTTGATGGGATCCGAGAGTTGATTTAAGAAGAGGCCCATAGTTCCCGGTACTCTATTCATCCGGACGCCACGAAGATGTATCAGGATTTGCGGCAGCATTATTGCTAGTGTAGAATGAATAAGTATATTGTAGCACATGTGGCGCGGTGTTTGAATTGTCAACAGGTTAAGTATGAGCATCAGAGGCCTGTGGCTTATTTCAGAGGATTGAGCTTCCCGAGTGGAAGTGGAGAGGATCACTATGGACTACGTCACTGGACTTCTGTTGACCCGGAATAAGTTTGATGCAGTTTAGGTCATTGTTGATAGGCTGACCAAGTCAGCGCATTTCATTCCTGTGGTAGTTTCCTATTCATCCGAGAGGTTAGCTGAGATGTATATCTGGGAGATTGTTCGCCTTCATGGTGTGACGGTATCTATCATTTCGGACTGGGGCGCGCAGTTTACTTTGCGTTTCTGGGGAGTAGTTCAGCGAGAGTTAGGCACCAAGTTGGAGTTGAGCACAGCATTTCATCCTCAGACGGATGGGAGGTCCGAGCGAGCTATTCAGATATTGGAGGATATGCTCCGAGCTTGTGGTATTGACTTTGGAGGATCATGGGATCAGTTTTTGCCTTTAGCAGAGTTTGTCTACAACAACAGCTACCAGTCGAGTATCCAGATGGCTCCTTATGAGGCTTTATATGGCAGGTGGTGTCTATTGCCGGTTTGATGGTTTGAGTCGGGAGAGGCTCGGTTGTTGGGTACAGATTTGGTTCAGGAGGCCTTGGACAAGGTCAGGATCATTCAGGATAGGCTTCGTACAGCTCAGTCCAGGCAAAAGAGTTATGAAGATCGTAAGGTTCAAGGTTTGTCTTTCATGGTTGGAGAGCGAGTATTGATCCGAGTGTCGCCTATGAAGGGCGTGATGAGATCTGGGAAGAAGGGCAAGCTTAGACCTAGATTCATTGGTCCGTTTGATATTCTTGATCGAGTGAGAGAGGTGGCTTATAGACTTGCATTGCCACCTAGATTATCGGCAGTACATCCAGTTTTTCATGTGTCCATGCTTCGGAGGTATCACGGCGATCCAGCCCACGTATTAGATTTCAGTACTGTCCAGTTGGACAAGGACTTAGCTTATGAGGAAGAGATGGTAGCTATTCTAGACCGGCAGATTCGTCAGTTGAGATCCAAGAGTTTCCCTTCTGTTCGTGTTCATTTGAGAGGTCAGCCTCCTGAGGCATCGACCTGGGAGTCCGAGTCCAATATGTGGAGCTGTTACCCTCATTTATTTACCGACTTAGGTACTTCCTTCTTCTGTCCGTTCGAGGACGAACGGTTGTTATAGAGGTGGAGAATGTGACGAACCAAAGGGTCATCACCTATTTTATTACCTATTTCGTACTTCTAAGGCCTTGAAAACCTCATTTGTAGTTGCCTTGATTTGCGTGCGCAGTCTGGGCACGTAGCCGGACAGCTTAACTATGCATTATGTGAAAAATGCTAAGACTTGATATTAAAATGAATAAATTTGACTACGGTCAACATTTTGGGTAAACGGACCCGAACCCGTGATTTGAAAGTCCCGGAGGGTCCGTAGGAAAATATGGTACTAGGGCGTATGCCCGGAATCGAATTCCGAGGTCCCAAGCCCGAGAAATAAATTTTTGAGTGAAATTGTTTTCTGAAAATATTTAAGGAAATTGAAAATGAAATCTTAATAGAAAGTGATGGTATCGGGCCCGTATTTTGGTTCCGGCGCCCGGTACACGTCTTATATATAGTTTAAGCGCTTTCTGTAAAGTTTGGTTGAAAATGGATTTCGTTTTACGTGTTTCGGACTTGAAATGGGAAATTTGATGTTTTATGAAATTTGATAGAATTCATGGATTTTGAAGTTTAATTCAATGTATATGATGTTATATTGGTGATTTGAATGCTTGAATAAGTCCATAGGATAATTTGGGAGTCGTTTGTTTTTTTTGGTTTTGAGACCCGAGGGCTCGGGTGAGTTTCGGGTAGTTAACGGTGTGTAAAAACATGGAAAATCTAATTTTTTTGAGTTGTTACTGGTGTTTTATGATTTGCTCTATGAAATCACGTAGGTTCCTCTGTGATCGCGTAGAGTTAGGTGTAGGAGGAGGTCGGTTCCTCTATGCGATCGCATAGCACAGTTCGCGATCGCATAGAGGCATAGGAGGTCTGGGCGGTGGCTGACTAGGTATTCTTCGCGATCGCAGTCACTTGTTCGCGATCGCAGTGAGGGGGATCCAAGGTTCTTCTTCGCGATCGCATTCTTTTAGCCGCGATCGCAGAGTGTAGGAACCAGACTTTCCGCGATCGCATACCTATTCCCGCGATCGCGATGCACAATTTTGCCCAGGTATATAAATATTTCCAGAACCAGTAGCTACGGGATTCACTTAGAAAATAACGAATTTCTTCTTCTCCAAATCCCTTAGGCATCCATGGAATCCATCCTTCAACAAAACTTCTTGGGTTAGTAAATTTTAACTCATTTCTTTCATTTTTCATCTATAATTAATGAATTCCTAAGCCTAAAACATGCAAATTAGAGTAGAAAATCTTGAATTTGGTTAGAGTTAGGCCCTTTTGAATTTTCTTGTTTAAGACCTCGTTTTGGGATCGAATTTGAAAACAAATTATATATTCGGGCTCGTGGGTGAATGGTGACATGGTTTTTGTCCGAGCCTTGTGTTTGGACCAAGCAGGCCCGGGGTCGAATTTTGTTATTTTGAAAGAATGCATGGAGATGGGTAAATAGGCTATGTAATTGAATCATTGAATCCTTATTGATATATTTGAGCTGATTATGTCTAGATAATATCATTCCGGAGTCGAATTCTAAAGGAAAGGCGGTGTTAGAGGGTTGATTGCTATACTTTGGACCCGAGGTAAGTGTTTGGTCTAACCTTAGCTTGAGGGAATAGGAGTTGAGTATTATCTCCTATTTGATAATTGTCAAATATGATGTATAGGCATGGTGACGAGTATATATACATTGGTGTCTAGCATGACCGTGAGTCCCTATATTGTGAATATTCCTGTTTTGTTGTAATTCTTATGCTTAATTGATGATCCCTATATGATGTAAATGAGCATGTGAAGGAAATTGAAATCCTTAAACATCTTTGGAGCATTGGCTCAAGTTGTGAAACGAATTATGAAGATACATGAGGTAATTACATCTTTGGAGCATTTGCTCAAATAATAAAATAAATCATGGAAGTGAAAGTGAAAGAAAGAGAAAGAGTTGTTGAAATATACCCTTGTCGGGTCATCATTGTATAGTTCCCTTGCCGAGATTTGATTGTTTAATTGATGTTCCTTTGCCGGGATTTGATTGTTTAATTGATGTTCCCTTGCCGGGATTTGATTGTTTAATTGATGTTCCCTTGCCGGGATTTGATTGTTTAATTGATGTTCCCTTGCCGAGATTTCTATTTTTACTCTGATTTCCTTGCCCTTATTTTTTATTGTTGTTTGGGTAAGGAAGAGTGTTAAAGCATGAAGTGTGATGCCGTGCAATGTTTATGTTGTTATTATGCACGAAGGGACATTCCGTGCCATGTTTTACATTGATTATGCACGAGGGGACATTCTGTGTCGTGTTTATATTGATTATACACGAGGAAAAATTCCATGCCATGTGTTACATTGATTATGCACGAGGGAACATTCCGTGCCATGTTTATATTGTTATTATGCACGAGGGGACATTCTGTGCCATCTTTTACATTGATTATGCACGAGGGGACATTATGTGCCGTGTTTATATTGATTATGCACGAGGGGACATTCTGTGTCGTGTTTTACATTTTTATTATGCACGATAGGACATGTCGTGCCGCGTCCTTCACTGTTTAATTTGTGTTGTCATTTCCCGTGATTATTTTCAGACATTTCAGACTGTTGTTTTCACTTCTGTCATTTCAGTATTTGCCATCTCTTACCCCCCAACATGTTTTCCCCGTAATTGTATTCTTGTTTAGTTTCTGCTATATTATTGAACTGCACAGGTACACTTTGTTGTCGTGTCTTAGCCTCGTCACTACTTCGCCGAGGTTAGGCTCGGCACTTACTCAGTATATGGGGTCGGCTGTATTGATGCTACACCTGCACTTCTTTATGTTGTGTAGATTACGCAGCCGGACCCGGAGGACATCATTAGTGGGAGTGTCTTCCAGCTATCGTAGAGGCTTCAAGGTATACCCGCTAGCATTCGTGGGCCTTGGCGTCTCATCCATCCCTTTGTCTTCGATTCTGTCTTATTTTTCCTCCAGATTCAGAGGCAGACATGTATTTCCTTTCAGTTATGTATTTATCACTCTTATAGACAGTTCATGAGTTTTTGACTCCAGGTTTTGGGATAATTATGCGTCGATGTATTATGTTGTCCTTATTTAGCTTGAAACCATATTTATTTCCGCTGTTAAATGGTAAGCCGTTTAGTTTATCCTATTAAATTGATGTTAATATGCTAGTTTATTATATTCACGTTGGCTTGTCTAGTGGGTTCAACGTTAGACGTCATCACGGCCCGATGGTGGGATTTCGGGGCGTGACAGAAGAGGTAGTGACGAGGGATCAACTCCGATACTTACTAGTGGTCCAATAATATCAGGTACGGTAAAGAAATGAATAAATATGAAACAGAGTAAATATATGAAACAAACAAGTATAAATTACGTGGTACAATTCCCTTCTATACAATTTACTCAGCTCTCAACTACCAAGTTCCCTCCGTAATCGGAGCATATACATAGATATAGTGGATTTCATCAAAGAGGTTGTCATAATTCAAATAAGGAGAAAACCCTCAGATACACTGGCTTCTAGCCAAATATTACGCATGATTCCATGAGGATATATATATATATATATATAGGAAATGCTGAGGCGTACGGCCCGATCCAACATAAAAGTAAACTGTGCACTGCCAGAGGGTCGAATGGCGCGAACCATTGATGCATCTATTAACCTGCCGAGGCGAACGGCCCCCTCCCATGAGAGTGTGGTACATAAATCCTGTCGAGGCGAACGACCCGATCCCATAAGAGTAGTAGAAGGAAATACCCCGCTCGTGAAACATACATGCGACGCAGTTACACATAGATTTCTTAAGCTATTATAATATTCCTCAATTCCTTTCGAAACTACGAAGTTCAAACGAAACCTTTTAAATCTTAAATTCTTAAATTTCAAATCCTCTCAAAACATTTAATATGCAAACTCAATCTCGCTGCCTCTCAAGGAAAACAATGAACATAAATCAATAACAATATCAACAAGGCATGATGTAAGCCTAAAACTACCCGGACATAGCTAGTAGCTAGTACGGACTCTCGTCACCTCGTGTGTACGTAGCCCCCCACAAATAGAAGCACATAATAATTTAATTCACCTATGGGGTTAATTCCCCCTTACAATATTAGAAAGGAGACTTACCTCGCTCTGAAATTCTATAACCGGCTTCCAAGCCCTTCCGTTGACACAAATCGATGCACAACGCTCCAATACCCATTATAATCCAATTTATAACAATTTCTAACCCCGATCGAAAATTGGAAAAATCATCCTCGGGCCCACGTGACCGAATTCCAAAAATTTTCGAAAATAAAGATTACCCATAACATTACGAACTCAAATATATATTAATTCCATGTCCAATTTCGTGGTCAAAATCTAAAAATATCAATTTCTAGGTTTTCTACAAAAAAACCTCAAGTTTTCACTAATTTACATGTTTTAATACATATATAATCATGTATTTAACTCAAAATTGTGAAGAAAGCATTTACCCCATTCCATATGGTGAAAATCGCCTCAAAAATCGCTTCAATCCGAGCTCCAGAGCTCCAAATATGCTAAAAATGGTTGAAACCTCGATATACAACTTCTGCCTAGGTATTTACTCATCGCGATCGCGGAAAATGCCCCGTGATCGCGAAGCACAACTTTTCTCATCCCAAAATTTCCATTCGTGATCACGGAAAATGCTTCACGGTCGCGAAGAACAAATGCACAGCTCTTCCCGACAGCCTCTAGTATAATGATCATAACTTTTTGTACAAAACTACAAATGGCAAATGGTTTGACTTTTCTAAAACTAGACACCAAGTTCTATAACTCCCATTCTATGATAATTTCCCAATTCCTTAGATATTACGAGATATATGCTGAAAAATTCAGCCCTATGCAACACAATGCGATTTCCAAACTCTTCCCGGACAGGCTGTAATGTATCAATAATAACTCTTTGGAAACAACTCCAAATGCCAAATGTTATGTTTTTATGAAAACTAGACACAAAGTTCTACAACTTTTATTTTTGGATCATCCGTACTTTCCTTATTGATTTCAAGATACAAGCTCAAAGCCGGGTCAGTGCAGCAGAAACTTGCCTTTACGCAATCGCGAAAGACCTTCCGCGATCGCGATTCACTAGCCATTTTCTCTCATTTTACTCATCGTGATCGCGATCAATTCCTCGTGATCACGTTGCACACTGCTGTAGCCAAAAATCAGCAGCTAAAAATGGCCTAGAAATGGTCCTAAACCACCCCGAAACTCACCCGAGCCCCTCGGGACCCCGTCCAAACATACCAACAAGTCTCAAAACATATCACGGACTTAGTCGACACCTCAAATCACATCAAACAACGCTAAAAACACGAATCACACCCCAATTCGAGTCTAATGAAACTAAGAAATTCCAATTTCTACATTTGATGCTGAAACCTATCAAATCACGTCCGATTGACCTCAAATTTTGCACACAAGTCACATTCAACGTTACACATATACTCTAACTTCCGGAATCGGAATCCGACCCCGATATCAAAAAGTTCACTACCGGTCAAACTTCTCAAAAACCTTCAAATTTATAACTTCCGTCAAATGACCCTGAAATGACCTACGGACCTCCAATTCCACTTCCGAACGCGCTCTCAATACCAAAATCACCATACGAAGCTATTCTCATACTCGGAATCCCAAACGGACATTGATAACATTGAAATACACCTCAACACAAATTTATGAAATTCTTCCAAAATGCCAACTTCCTTAATAGACGTCGAAATGCTCCCGAGTCATCCAAAACCCGATCCAGACACACGCCCAAGTCCAAAATCATCATACGAATCTATTGGAACCTTCAAATCCCAATTGCGAGGTCGTTTACTCAAGAATCACACTTTAGTCAATTCTTCTAACTTAAAGCTCCCGAAATGAGAATTTTCTTCCAAATCAACTCTGAACTTCCCGAAATTCAATTCTGACTACGCATGCAAGTCATGATACCTGAAGTGAAGCTACTCGTGGCCTCAAAACACTAAACGACGCGCTAGAGCTCAAAACGACCGGTCAGGTCGTTACATTCTATCCCACTTAAACATACGTTCGTCCTCGAATGTGCTAAGAACTGCGCTGGAGTTGTCTGAAATCATTGTTTAACACCTCGTGCACCTACCCGTGCTACCAAAACTTATTTGAGCACATTTTCTCGAAAAGATCTGAAGATTATCCCTTTTTACTTAGCCAAATAAGCCTTAGAGCCAAATTCCAACATCTGAAACTCATCATCGCCCTGCTTTCAACATACGAACACCGTATCAATCACCACACGATATACCAGAACATGACTGCATACCTTTGTTGAATCCACACCTTGCGCCACTTCATTCACAGGACCATAATAACATTCTCTGATCATGACCTCCACGACAAAAGAGATGTGTATAATTTCATAACCAACTGTGGAGTCAATAAATCATTGAGTTTATACTTCTGACAAGAGCCATCACCTCATTCTGAATCAATAATGGCATTTTCTCTTTAATACACTTCATTTAATCTAATTGAATCGATCCTAGATCTAATAATCTTGTCTCACCAAGTACGAACTGCTCAGGCAGCAAGCCACCCCAGACATGACCAAAAGTCTCATGTGATGCCACAATGTGCCAATAGGCCAGAACTCGAATGCGATACATAAGGAAAACAAACTCTGGAAGGGAATACTCAACTTACGCACTAATATGAACGTTCCTCCAAAAATGGGAACAGAACACACAAAATAGAACATAGAAAATCGTACTCAACATCACACTGTTGCGGCGTACAACCCGATCCAAATAACATACCCGTGATGGTGTGCCACCCGATCCACACATAAAATTCACATAAGGAGGTACACACCGAGCTAAATTTCTCATTACTACAAAATACTGAATATCGGTCACAAGCAACGCTAAGTGCACAATACCATCCCCGGGGAGACATATAGCGCCATAAGCTACAAAACTCAAGCACAACTGAGGTGTGATATATGATCTGAATCTCGAGAACCATCCTACTCACATAACACCATCGCTACGCGGAACCTCAAAACATAAGAAATCTATCAAGTTGTTTCACAACTCACACGGCACAACATAATATTACATGAAATAGACGACGACAAAACAAAATCCAATGTTCTAATACTCCTCCATGAGGAGCACTATACTTGAAGAACACATCTGGCTCACATAGATCCCATAATCATATTTAAATCCATCCACAAACCTCAAGCCGATTCTGATCGCACTGTATTAGGCTATTAACCTTTCATGGGTCTCTAATAATCCCTTTTTTCCCATAACACAGAATATCAACCATCATAACCGGAGCAAACTTCCACATTCCGCAACGAAATGAACCGAGCACCCTCCAGGCATAAATTCTCAAATAAGCAATATTACCACATTCTTCATGCTTGGTTCAAATCTTCAATGAATCAAGTGACTACAATGGCACACTTGTACAATTTTCCTATGAGATATGCTTCCACGACCTTCCGCACAAGGTAACAAGTCTGCACATCCATACCACCGGCCGCACTAACACTCTAAAACAAATAAAGAATCCATAACCAGGATGAAAAGCCTCTTTCACAAAACACTAATCTCAGGTGATGCTGAAGACAATACCAGCTTACTTTAAACATTCAAATCCCTTTCCTGCTCATCCGAGCTCGTGACATCCTTGCCAACACCGAACCACAACCCTGATCCTCACCTTCAAATTTCATACAGCTTACTGCACCTAACATGCCAATATGCGATAGTACAAGAATTCGTCATAACTCCTGAACCACTAATAGGGTAAACCCATTCTGATAAATCCTCTATGAATCCGAAGTAATTTTCTCCTATTCCTCCAATGCTACATCGCAGACTGAAGGCAACATGAAACACTCAAAGCCCATTTTCATAATCTGCTGCAAAAGCTCGATACTTAACCATACTATGGACTCGAAATCCTTAGGCACCGCACTTTAAATTTTGAATCAACTAGGAACGCTGTTGAAAGTCACCCACTCTGACTCGGTCCCAAATATAATCAACTCCAAGTCCCTGCTAGCACATGAAGCACCTTTCTTGTAAATCGCCTCTACACAAAGCACAAATCATGAGTCCTCTCATAGCCTAAACATAAATTGATAAAGCCAAATATAGACTACATTCCCCAAATACTTTGCTCAAATTTCCACTAATGTTTTCTTCCCTTGGTCGTAATAACCTATCAATATGCCGATAACCCGAAACCCCGCATGTAGATAACCACACAATCCAACAGTAGGCGGTGGTACTCTCCCACTTAGCTTGAATCTACCATTGCATAACTCTGGAACCCACCAAGATTCCTTATCCCCCCATTGACATGATCTTGCACAATCAACCCGCCGAATTTTCTCGAAACCTTTCTGTCAAACTCTTCATGAACACTCTGAATCACTAGCCACGTGCACATATTCGACCTTTTCCTAGATAGTCGGTAGAATCCTTCGTAGAATCTTCGTAAACACCACAAGACCGCTAACCCGCTCACAAGAGATAAGCCACCTATGAAGATTACATGTCAACATCTTCCAACGACGCTACACTGAGTACTCTTACTATAAAATCCTTGATGTTTGTCGCCTAGATTTAATTTTTTTAGTAATATAGGTTGGTCTGGGACTATCCCAAATAGAGGTCATAATGCTTCCAGGGCCATAGGTAAGGGACGGGTAGTGCACGCATAAGGAACGAGCTAGAAACTGCTAGAACGCTTAAGTAACAATTTAAATATAGTAATTGGGTAGTAAAGAGATGATAGACCATGCGTTAATACGATGAGTGACACCCCGAATTGAGGGAGTTACAAAGTATTGTATGGAATTATCCTGTAGGCTAAAAAACTTAGGACCCCCCTATACTCCTACTTAAAATAAATTGGAAACTGCATTTGGTCAATGTTTCTTCCCTTTTTTTTTAGACTAATTCTCTGAATTTAAGTTCGGCCGGGACCCACCGTTGTGGACCTCGAGGGGTGCCTAACACCTTCCCCTCAAGGTAATTTGAGCCCTTACCCGATATCTGGTGATGTAAACTGATTCTATGAGTTGATTTCTCTAGGTGCCCTAACGCACCTTAATCCGTTAGGTGGCGAATCTCTCAATACCAATTCCTTACCCTCTCAAAGGATTTGTCCCGAAAATGTCAAACCCGATTTCGCGAGAAAAAGAGGGCATGACACTTAAGACATGACAAATGTTGGGATCTGGTCCTTGTGTTTGTAACAACTTTCTTCTTGAATGCACCTGGAGAAACAATGGTGGTTAGCACTTGAGAGAATGTGTTTTCTAGATTTTCAAGTGTGAGGTCAATCATTGTATCATGTTCTATATATATGAGAGATCATGCTAGAATAGATAGAGACAATACATTTTTTGGTTTTGGCCTTTAGCAGCAACGATTGTGCCGCTACATTGCTGCCAGTTGGTACAGTGAGATAACTTTTACAATTGTAGGGTTGACTATATGACAATTGGAGAACTATTACATCTGGTTCCTTATATGGTTCCTTGAGAACATTTGGTCAAACACCGGAACATATCATAATAAGCCCAAAGGAACTGAACTCATCTGGTTCCTCAATAAAATTTGGCATATCGTGAAGATACAAAAATAACATAACTTATCACAAGCGATTGTATTCCTCGTATAAGGAAGTAAGAGCAAAGTATATCAACATAAACCCATTTTATTAAATACTGAAAGTGAGCCAAAAAGTTTTAAAAAAAGGATGTCTTCTAGAGATGCAGGAAAGAAGCAATAAATGATGAGATGGTTTTTAAATTATAATTTTGTTCACGATCAAGCATTTCCAATCATTAAGACTAATAAATAGTGGTAACCTTTTAACATTTTGATTTAATCCATCCTTATTATTGAAATTATATGTTGAAGAACAATCCTGATTTAGAATAATCTAATGTTGGTATTTTTTTATACCAATCATATTTCTCTTTTATGGATTTCTTGAGGAAGGTCAATTAGTGAGAGGTGATTTAAGAGAATTCAGCAACTTAGAATTTTAAGACTTTCACAAGAGGGAATCTCTTCACAAAAGGCCTCTTCTTCTTGCTTCGCTACCTCTTGGAAGAAAACCACATTTTCGAACATTCTAGATTAATTTGTCCCTACTTAAGGGCAAAAATACCTACTAATAAAACATTTATTTAAATTGAGCCTTGTAGGCAATGAATTCATAAAAGTTCAAAAGCCATCTCAATCTTTTAAACTAGTCACTTTGTTTATACCAAATGAAGTCCAAAACTAAAAGAAAAATTTTCATTAAAAATTTAGTGGTCTTCATTTCACTGTTAATATAAAAAATCTTCTTAAAATATCATTATTACTTACCCATTAATGTAGTATAACTTGGATCTGATTACCAGTAGAATTTTAGATGTATGTTTAATTGAAAATGAGTATTCTAATTAGCATTCTAATAAATCTTTTTGTATAGGGTAAATATGTTCATATTAAATGCTCGCATAATAAAGCGACGGATGGAGCCGAATACAGAAGGCAACCAAGTCCGAAGGAAACGATCTCGTTTGTTCCCGAAGAGAATGATGTTCATGAAGGCGAACTACATGCCTGTCACGCGATGACATTTAATGGAGAATATTATATAGCATTAAGTATATAGTTCGTTATAGAAAATATGACTGCCAAACATTGTTCCCTAGGTGCAATAATAAATAGAGGCTCCAAAACCATTGTATAAGACAGGAATTTTCTGACAAGCTGATATTATACTTTGTTCAAAAGCTCAATAATATTTTGTCTTCTTGCTTATTAATATTGTTACTGCTACCTCCGGAAGCTCTGCTCCCGTAATCAAGATTTCAATTGTCTTATCTCGATTTCAATGCTAAGTATTACATTATTGTTTAATTTATTTATCATCTTGGGATCAAATTAATTCACTTGTCTATAAACCACGTACAAATTCAATTGTACCATTTTACGGTTAAAGAGTGTGGCGCCCCCCGTGGGGCTTAGACAATTGTGTAATTGAGTTGATCCTTGCATCTATTACTAACTTGTTTGATTCATTGTTCTTAGCAAAAATCATTGAAAATGGCAGATAATGATGACAACATCGCACATAATGTTGAGGTCTAGGGAAATCAGCCTCAACATGAAGTCAGTGATACCCGCAAATAGGATGATGAGGCCACACTGATACATGATGGGCAATATCCACGAGATGTGCGAGAGGAAACTCCTGATAATTCTAAAGACGAACACGTCGCTGAAACAGTAAGGATCCTAAGGTAGCAACAAAAGGCCATAATGGACCACGTCTCGCGATATGATCAGGTCATGACAGAATAGAGGTAGGCGTTGTTAAGTTCTTCCAGCAACGCGAACGGACGAGGTCCATTTCTTCCCGGTGCTCCTGCAAATCAAAAGACACAAGGGGTCGACAACAACAACCCGAAGGGCAAAGTCGGCTTTGATAAGGTTGAGAGGAACTTTAGCGGATACGGTAACAATGATGAGAATGATCCTTTTGAAATCAAACTCATGTGGTTTATAAGGGAAATAAATTCCCAAATAGATCATATTCCGAGCGCACCACCAGTATTGAAAGGACCAGACTCGAAGAAGTACACCTAATTGCGTTCAAACCAAGCACGACACCATTTTTTATCCCAAAAAAGTTCAAAATTCCAGACGTGCCGAAGTAATATGGGACTTCAGATCCTCAGGAGCACATTACCACCTATAAAATGATGATGAAAGGAAACGGTTTAGATCCACACGAGATAGAGTCAGTATTACTGAAGACATTCAGGGAGATCCTAACGAAGGGGGCCCAGACATAGTATTCGCTCTTGCCTGAGCACTCAATAGATTCCTTCAAGATGCACGCAGATTCTTTTATCAAGTCCTATGTTGGGGATACAAAGGTGCAGGTCCGAAAGGCCGACATATTTAGGATTGCACAAGGAGAGTATGAATTGTTGTGGGAGCTCGTGACCAAATGCTAGAAGGAAAGGATGTTGATACCAGTCATACCAAACGAATGGGAAGATAAAGCATTCACTAATGGATTGAATTATAGAAGTTACGACGCTTTCTGGAAATTAAAATAAAGTTTGCTCGAGTTCCAGGAAACAACATGTTGGATGTTCACAATTGGTACGAGTCAAAGATAAGAATTAAGGATGATCAGCTCTGTTTCCCGACATCAACCAAGGGTCGGGACCGGGAAAAGAATAAGGAGAAATCAAAGGATGATTTTGACATAGATCGAAACTCTTCAGGGGTTTCTTTTTCTCTATGAATGGGCTGAGAATGCATTAGAGGTTTTCGTTCAGCGGATAAATTCACTAACGATAGGAGATTAGATCGTGTGCGGAATAACAGATCACTACACGACAAGGAGTTACTAAGTTCCTGATATTCCTTCGACCCCAGGCTTTCCGAATACAACTTCAACGGTAGTGTAGTGGAGATGGTGTCATCTATAAGGAACATTAAGAAGCACGGTTCCTAAAACCAAGTAGATCTAATCCCAGTCAAAGAGATCCTAATTTGTGGTGTGAATACCATGGGACCAACGGCCACCGGATAGGGGATTGCCAGCATCTGCGCGAGGAGGTGGCGTCATTGTTGAAAAACAGCCATCTCAGAGAATTCATGAGTGATCGGGCTATAAACAATTATGGTTGCTATCGGGATAATATGGAACCTTTGAAAGCAGGTGAAGATACCCCACGTTTGACGAACAACATGATTTTCGGGGGAAACAAGATTAATGGTGTGACATTTTTGGCAGCAAAAGAAGATGAAGGTGTCAGTGACCAACAACAAGAGACTTCAGTAAGTCGTTGAGGACGATATTACTTTCATGAAGGAAGACGCAGATAGACTACTGCTTCCGCACAACGATGCATTGGTAATCTCTTTAAATGCCTTAGATTTTAAAATTAAGTGTGTTTAGATGGAATAAGGAATTTCGGCCAATATTATCCAATTGAGAGTGTTGGAGCAAGACAAGCTCATAGGAAGTATCATTCCGGCCACAAAATACCTTGCCGGTTCAACCTAGCAATCTTGACAACCCGATGAAGAGATCCTGTTGCTCACAAATTCCAAGAGGGTGAAGAATATGATCCTTTTCAAGGTAATGGACGGCAATATATGCTATAATATTATCCTGGGGTGGCTATGGTTGCATGAGATGAAGGTTGTGTCGTAAACATATCATCAATTGCTAAAGTTCCCAACTCCTGAGGGAAGTAAACAAATAAGAGGTGACCAACCAGTAGCAAGGGAGATGAATGCAATCTCAGTTTCCAATAGCAAAGGGAAGGAACATACATCATAGGATTTACAAGAACTAGCGCCAGCTTCTGAGCCGAGCAAAGTTTAACCAGGGAGATGAGTCGTTGAAATCCTATCAGGTACCAAGATATTTCCAAGTACCACAAGAAAAGGACGCAACAAAATCCACAGGGGAAGCACTTGAGCAAGTCGCGTTGTTCGAAAAGTTCTTGGGGAGGAGTTCCACTTGGGGACAGGGATATACCCCGAGCTCAGGTCTGGATTTCTTGAATTTAATGTTGACTATTTTTCATGGTCGCATGCGGATTTGATAGGTATCCTTCCATAAGTGGACGTGCACAAACTAAGCTTGGATCCCAATATCTCTCCAATAAGACAGAAAAATGTCTTATTTTCGAGGTCATAAACACATTCGTCAAAGAAGAGGTAACGCATTTGCTTGATATCGGTTTAATTCGAGAGGTAAAGTATCCTGACTGGCTAGCTAACGTAGTAGTAGTTCCAAACAAAAATAATAAATGCATAAGCATAGCCTATAAGGGCCTAAATAAGGCGTGCCCCAAAGACTCGTTCCCATTGCCAAACATTGATCAAATGATCAACGCAATGGCCAACACGAGTTAATAAGATTCCTCGATGCTTACTCGATGTACAATCAAATCAAGATGAACCCAGAGGATCAGGAAAAAAATTTGTTCATAACGAACTTCGGCACATATTGTTATAATGTGGCGCCTTTCGGGATAAACAGCACCGGATCCACTTATCAGCTGCTCATAAACAAAATATTTGAGTAACAAAATAGGGAAAACCATGGAGGTTTACGTAGATGGTATGCTGGTTAATCTATGGATGCAGATGATCATCTTAAACACTTGCAAGAAACTTTTGACATCCTAAGGAAGCCTAACATGAAGCTCAACCTTGAGTAGTGTGCATTCAGAGTTAACTCTGGTAAGCTCTTGGGATTCCTGGTATTGCAAAGGGGGATCGAGGTTAACCCTCATAAAATTAAATCCATTGAAGACATCCCGGACCAGCTAGAGGTTCACAGGAAGACTGACCGCTATCAGCAGATTCATTTCCTGGTCTTCGGAAAAATACCATTATTTCTTTTCACCTTCCAAAAAGAAGAACAACTTCGAATGGACTCCTGAATTCAGCATGATTTGAAGGATTTGAAAAGGTATTTTTCGAGACCTTAATTACTGTCAAAATTGGAGGAAGGCGAACAATTGTTGATCTACTAAGCGGTCTTAGAGGTAGCGGTAAGTGTTGTTTTAGTCCGCGAGGATGAAGGTATGCAATCTCATATGTATTATGTTAGTAAAAGTTTAAAGGGATAAGATAACCCATTACCTACATCTGGAAAAATTGGCCTTAGCTCTCGTAGTCTCCGCTCGAAAGCTTAGCCTTTACTTCCAATTCCATTCGATAGCCGTGGTGACCACTTTTCCCTTGCAGAATATTTTTTAGAAACCTGAACATTTAGGTAGGCTGACCAAGTGGGCCGTCTAAATGAGTGAATTTGATATAGAGTATAAACCTAGGACTGCGATTAAGTCACAAGTTTTGGCCGACTTTGTGGCCGATTTTAGCTCGGGACTATTACCTTTGGCTACCAAATAAGCAGTGATGGTGTCAAAATTGACATCAAGAGTTTGGAAATTGTTCACGGACGGAGCTTCCAATGTGAGAAGGCCTGGGCTCGGGGTAGTACTAATCATGCCTTTGAGGGAAACCCTAAGGCATGCCATAAGAACCTTTACTCTAACAAACAATGAAGCATAGTATAAAGCTTTGATTGTAGGACTCGAGCTAGCCTGCGCATTGGACTCCAAGGTCATAAAAATCAAATGCGGCTCCCAATTAGTAGTAAATCAGGTCTACGACATCTTCGAAGCCAAATAGAAACACATGCAATAGTATGTAGTGAAAGTCAAGGCTCTGCTCGCACCGTTCAGGGAATGGTTAATTACCCACATCCCGAGAGAAGAAACACGGAGGCAGAAACACTGGCCAATTCAGGATCGTCCACGAAAATGTAGGGATCGTACTCCGGTACAGTCGTGCAGCTTATGCATTCGGTATTAGATGTAGGCAACTATTACGAAGTAAACGCGATCAATTTGGTCTGGGACTGGCGAAATGAGATCATCGACTATCTCGAGCATATAAAATTGCCTGAAGATCCCTAGGCATCTCGGGTATTGTGCACTAAAGTAGCTCATACAGCTTCAAGGGATGTCAATCATATAGAAGATCCCTCTAGGCCCGTTGGCTTGATGTTTGGGAGCTTCCGAAGCCAACATTTTCATGCGGGAAGTCCATGAAGGGATCTATGTAAATCACTCATGCGGGGATTCCTTGATGCTTAAGTTAATTAAGGCGGGATACTACTAGCCCCAGATGGAACAAGACGCCAAGGCTTATGTTCAGAAGTGTGATAAATGTCAACGCCATGCACCATTGGTACATCAACCCGTAGAGTTATTACACTCAATTTTATCGCCATGGCCATTCATGAAGTGGGGATGGATATAGTTCGTCCTGCCACCGACCCCCGGTAAGGTAAGATTTCTTTTGATTTTGACTGACTATTTTTTTAAGTGGTTAAAGCAAATCCATAACAAAATATCAGCGAACGCAAAGTGATAAGTTTCTTGTGGGGAAATATAATTTGCAGATTTGGTATACCAAAATAGATAACCTGCGACAACGACCACAATTTATAGGCGCAAAGGTCACAAAATTCCTTGAAGGCTTGAAAATCAAAAGGATCACATAATTGCCATAGCACCCGAGCGCAAATGGTCAATCTGCATAAAAAAATAGGGAGATTATTCAAATCTAAAAAAGAGATTGGAAGAAGTCAAAGGAAAATGGCCTAAAGAGCTACCATGATTATTATGGGTGTATCGAACATCGGCCAAATCAAGCACGGGGGATACTCCTTTCTCTTTTGTATATGGAGCGAAAACCCTGATCAAGCTGGAAGTAGGGGAACCTACCTTGAGATATTTTTGGGCAGACGAAGAAACAAATAATGAAGCAATATTTGTCAAATTGGTGTTGCTCGACGAACGGTGGGACTTGGCGCACATAAAGATAGAAGCCCAAAAATAGAGGATGGAATGATATTACAATCGAAGATCCAACCTCCGTTATTTCAAAGTAGGAGACTTGGTTTTAAGGAAAGTAACTAAGAACACCTAGGAGCTCAATGAAGAGAAGCCGGGGTCGACATGGGAAGGTCCCTGTCACCGGGAAAGGGTCATACGAATTGGAAAATCAAGACGGAGTAAAGTTGTCGAGCAACTGGAATGTGGCACACCTCAAAAGATACTATTGTTGATGAGCCTCGCCTATACTGAAAGTATGTGCTGCACTCGTTTACCCTTTATCCAGTTTTTGTCCCAATTGGATTTTTCTGGCAAAGTTTTTAACGAGATGGAAACAGAAATCATACTACGAAGGAAGCTTCGTCAGGAGAAATAAGGCCTTAAAATGACAAGTCTCGCTGACGATGGATCACTATGTAATGATTAGATAATCTTTCGCTCAGTAGCAAAGTTCCTAGCGGGAAGTAAAATTTTCTATCGGGCCAAAGGGTTACCCGACCGTTCATGAGTGCAAGCCAATGGGGATTGTTAGATAGTCTTTGGCTCGATAACAAAGTTCCTAACGGGATGTAAAGCTTGCTATCTAACTTAAGGTTATCTAACCATCCACTAGTGGAATCTTTGAAAGAGCAAGAATTTCAGTGTTCAAATTAGCATTATTCGCATTCAAATAATGGGGGAGAATGATATGAGAATATGGAAATAACTGCCACATCGACTGGGACTACAAAACCTGAGAACATTGTTTTATCATGGGGACCGAGGACTGCGCGGCTAGCTCCGTAAAAACAAATTGTACAAGTTAGCCACAAGTAATGGCAATTTCGTTTTTGCACAATGAATTCTTATGTACTTTCGAGAATGGAAGGAATAAAGAAATTCCTTTTATTTTTATATTGTTTCTTGTCTAAACGATCAATTAATTTTATCATTTGAAAGTTGAACAAGTACTTCAAATGCTAATGTCGTAATGAACATGAGACGTCCTCTTCAAGAACACCATAAACATAAGAGGGCCCTCTACCGGCCAGGACAACAGATGGTATTCTGTGGAAAGCGAGAGGGAGACACTCCTCTCCCTTTATAGATCTTTGGAAGGGAAAAATAATTATGCTCCAAATCCCCATGAACTGGGGACTGGGGAAGAGGGACATCTTCCTCTCAGACGACTGCAGCCGGTGGAGATGATGTATCAGTTGCTGGTGGCCAAGGCAAGGTCAGAGAAAAAGGAGATAAAAGTTGATGATGTTGTAGGTTGAGAAGTAGTATTGTAATGCTAGTTGTTGGTTGCTCATCAACCAAAGATGGAAGAGACCCAGTACCTAGTCTCACGGTACCGGGCATGGCGACTGGGAATCGGATGCGAGAATTAGCATCTTCCACCATGTCGTATTCCTTCTAGAGCATCGGGACGTCATCCTCATCTGATGAGGGTTGTCTTCTTTTATATAAAGAATCCTCCTCATCACTGACTCCTCCATCGTCATTGATCACCACAGTGTATATGGCTGGCTCGGACGCATGCCCATCACCACAGCACCAGTGGATGGCTCAAGCAATGTGTTCTTCGTCTTTTTATTTTTATCCACGGTCGCAGAAGAACGTCACTTATTTTGTTCCTTGTCCTCCGGGTGGGGACTCCGAGAAGAAATACACGCACTAGAAGTAGGCCTAGTGACACCTGTTCGGGTAAAATCTTCCTGCAACAACCTTGCTGCATCACCCGCATCAGCCAGAACGTCCTCCTTGGGGACAATAACAGAGCCCTGCAGAAGACCTGAATTCTGAAGGAAAGAAAGGTTAACAATTTTTCTTATACGAGAACTACATACGTCATAAGTTTAACCTACAATGAGTTTTGGCCTTACACCTATATTAAAGGGCTAGTTCCTTCCACTTGTGGGTCTCAGGTTAGTGACATCCAGAATCTTTTGGACCCACTAGTTCAAGCCTTCAATCCTAGGTGGTGTCCACCGAGTTGCTGACATAGTGAAAGAAGAAGGGTGAACAATACCATGGGACAATCTTTAACTAAAAAGACAGACGATGTACTTACGAGTGCGGGTCCATAATTCAAGAAATGATGGAGTCGTACCCGGGATAATGTTCTCGTGGTGACGACAACGAACCGCTCCATCTACCCATGGTCGTTGTCATCATCCATGCTAGTTAGCAAAGTATGTTAACAGCGTTTGCTAAAGTTTATTATTCCCCCATGGAAAATCTTGGGGGAATAAAGGTTCATCAGTCGAGCCCGGGATAGATCTTCTCTCGTCTCCTGACATAGACGCCAAAGACAAGAAATAATACGCCACATTTAAGGGCTCATCCGTGTTAAGCAGCTTGGTAACAAAGTCAAAACTCCAAGATAATGTAGTCAATCCCCCCGCTCAATGAGAACGGGCCCAGAGTAAAGGGATACGTATAAACATACGTAAAACCCTTTTTGTAGAATGTTACTTCGCTCCGCCAGGTCAGGATCAATGATGTTCAAATCTTGACAACCACAATCTTCCTTCACAACAGGGATAATAGAAGGACAGATGGAACAAGGATACACGCTAACATCCCATGTTCGGGGGTTAGCAAAAGGGTACTTCTCTTCGAAATCCGTAGTTGTAATAAACTTTCCGGGAATAATGGTGCTCACTGTGGGAGAAACAGCATCATCAACACTTTCTTTGTTTTTTGAAGCATTGAAATTTCTGGAAGTGGTCATTGTTATCATAAGAGAATAAGGGTTTCTTTTCTCCGAAAAACAAGATTAGAGGAAGTGGAAAACAATTATGAGTTGAGTAAAGAGAGTTTGAGAGAGTTTAGAATGTTATGAAGTGCAAAGGTAGAAGGTTGATGCGTATAAGTAAAGGGATAGGCGGATAAGATCATTGCCATAATTACCTTGATAACCGGCAAAAGTATTGTTGAATCGTGGGATGACGCGAGGTTATAACACCGGAAAGTAGGGGCTATTTGTATAGGGTAAAATATTTCATATTAAATGCTCTCATGATAAAGCGACACGTGGAGCCAAAAACAGAAGGCAACCAAGTTCGAAGGCAACGATCTCGTTTGTTCCCGAAGGGAATGGTGTTCATGAAGGCGAAATAAATGTCTGCCACCTCGTAGCATTTAATGGAGAATATTATATAGCATTAAATATATCGTCTGTTAAAGAGAATATGGCATTCACTGCCCACCGTTACATATTTTTCAATGGACCTCATAATTGTCATTTAAGAAGGACTTTATCCTAGGACCTTGTTCCATGAGTTCAATTATAAATAGAGGCTCAACAACCATGGTGAAGCACATGAATTTTTTGACAAGCCGATACTATACTTTGTTCAAAACTCAATAATATTTCATCTTCTTGGTTATTAATATTGTTACTACTACCTTCGGAAGCTCTACTCCCGAATCAAGATTTTTACTGTATTATCTCGGTTTCAACGCTAAGTCTTACAATCTTATTTATCATTTTGGGATCAAACAATTCAATTGTCTATAAACCACGTACAAATTCAACTGTACCGTTTTACGAATAAATACTTTACACGGCTCTCTAGTCATGAGCAGAGGCGGATCCAGGATTTGATGGCTACGGGTGCCACTATTTTAACGCAACCGACCACTAATAAAGAAAATTGAATTAGGATAAACATTCAGTCGATTTTAATTCGGTTTGATTCGATCTGTTTTGAATTTATTCAATCGAATTTAAAAGAATTTTTATGCATAAACGAATATCCTTTAACTACATGTAGCTAATTAATATTATATTACGTCTGATGCATCACTATAAATTTTTTCTGTAATTAATAAAGTAATATTAGATGGATAAAAACAAAAAATGATTAAACTACATCTAAATAAAATTTGAAGATCCAGAAAATAATAAGGGAAGCAAATATGCAATGTAAATAAAACTGAAAGTGTACCAAAAAAGTGATAAACAAAGATGAGCAAAATAAGAGAAATATACAACACGAGCAAAAAAAAAAAAAAAAAAAAAGGAAAAGGAAAAAGAGGAATAAACTAAAACATCCAAGGAGTCTCGATCCAGGATGCTACGTATGGGAGTTCAACAATTAAACTATGGCACCTTTAATCATTTTGTGAGTAGATGTGCCATTTATTTCATATGTACGCGTTTTTGTGGAAAATACTAGTATGCATACAAAATTTTATCCGAGCGATCGAGTGGGAGCCACCCTCAGTTACTCACATAGATCCGTCCCTGATCATGAGGTTGTATAAGAATAAACATTTAACTATATATAGTGTTTATATTAAATTATATCAACTTATCATGGTTAGATGAGTTAATGAGATAAGAATATATATGTATATATTAATTAATTATGATCAAGTAAGAAAATTTTATGTAAATATATGTCAATCTGTTGATTTAATGTAAAAGTGCATGCAAGTTTTTACTACTATGACTTAACTTCCTAGCTTGCTGCATTTTAAGGACAAGTTAATAGACATTTTCCTTTCAATTGCTCTAAGACGAGAAATTGAACCACATGTGTGTGTATCGTCAAAAAGAAAATAAATATAAATATCTGAAATAAAGGGGAAAAGTTAAACAAAAAAAGGTTTCAAATAACTTTCTGCTAGGTTACATAAAAAATTAACTTTCTTATAAAATTAATAATCTGAAAACTAAAATAAATAACGAGAATGGTGTAAAATTTTATTTATCTTGTTAAGTGAAAAAAAGAAAATTTTCATTTTTAGAAAACAAAGTACTCGTTTAAAAGATTTAGCTAGCGTTTTGCCATACATTTCCAAATTTATTTTGAAAAATCTGTTTTGGGTGAAATTTGGCTTGAAAATGAAAATGTATTTGGACATACGTTTTCAAAACATAATTCTCAAATTTATTTTAGAAAAATATGTGTATTATGAGGGATTTGGCCAAAAATCAGCTATTGAGCTGATTTTGAGATTTGACCAAAATATAAACAAAATTTATGATCAAACATGTATTTGCTAAATAAAATCCAAATTAGCAAAATCTATGGCCAAATTTAGGAAGTACTGTAGAAAGTACAAGCGGGCATGCACAGAGACATGAGACAATGAGGCAGAGCCAGGTAAGCTTGGCGCTGGCAATGGCAAAGAATCAAATTTAATCGTTCATATACAGCCAAGAAACAGAAGTACGAACACACAGATTACACACACCCACAGAGAGACAGAGAGAGAAGGTGCCGCTCTGTATAATATAAAACACACTTTGCACCTCACCTCAGCACCTATATATATATATATATATATATATATATATATATATATATATATATATATATATATATATATTTATAATATATAATCATCAGAGCTTTTTGTTGGCCAACCCAATTGCTCTTTCTGCAATCATGAGTCTGTTTGGCCTTGGAAGCAGGTATTTGTTGTATGCAAAATACTTTTCAATTTTATTCTTTTGATGGGGTTTTCCAAGTTTTAATTTTGAATGATAATCGTTGTAGTTGATTGATAAAGACAAGACTAATCTTTATCACTATTACTAAGGGCTTAAGCATATGTCTTTTTCCTTCTTATTCTTGGATTTTGATTTTGAATGATAATCTTTTGGTTTGATTGTTCATGGAAAGTAATGTTTATAATGACTAAAGAAATATAATACTAAGATCATACGTTGAAGCATACATTTTCTCGTAACTTCTCATTCTCTTGATGGGAGGTTTTCCAAGTTTTGATTCTGAATGATAATCTTTGAGTTTGATTGATTATGAAAGTAGTATTCATATCATTACAATAATCTTTTGATGCATACAATGTTAGCATTGTCACTTTTGGAATTAATTTGTGTCACTAAGACAAAAACAGCTTCCTGCATTCACTATGACCAGATTAGAGTTTTTTGTATCTATAATCAAGCTAATTTCACGCATTTTGTGTCTAACTTTTTCTGCAATTAGAAGGAGAAGTGATGTGTTTTGTCCCAAATCTCAAGGCTCTACTTCGATTAATTTCAGGAACCACAAGACTTTTCGCCCTAAAAAGAATGCTCCATCAGGAAGCAAGGTTTGGTTAATACCTCTTCTAGTTTTATCATGTGTCTCAAATTATATTTCTCATTTAATTTGCTTGGAAGTTGGGTGTATTTGCGGATACATACACTGTATTTCTGCTATGGTTTTTAGTTTAAGCTCTATATACAAAAATTGTGGCTTTCAATGGTTTGATTAGAGTAAAAGGTTAAAGATACTTCTTCTTCTCCTTTTCCTTTGGGTGGAAAGGGGAAGGAGGTAGTTCAATGTGATTGTTTGGTTTTTATGGCATCTTTTATTCTAACTTTTCTCACAGTTCTGTCTTTTATTTATTCAAAAACGCAGGGTGAGCAACTTAGAAAGCACATTGATGCTACCTTAGGTAGTGGAAACTTAAGAGAAGCAGTGCGGCTACCCCCTGGTGAAGATCTTCATGAGTGGCTGGCTATAAATAGTATGAATTTATTGCATCCCAATGGAACATCGATTAGTAATCTGTCCATGATATTATCCATTTTATTGGTTCTTTGGTTTGCTTATGATTAGTATCTTTGTCAATTAGATATGCATAATGCCTAAATGATGGATAATTTGGCATAGGCTGCAGTTGTTTATAACATCTATGATTGATGAGTCGTGCATTCATTTCATCCTTCTTTTTATCATACTGTGTGATTCAGTAAACCAATAATTACTCATCTAGAGCAGAGCAGATATTGCAACTATAGAACACAAATCTGCAGAGATTAATATATATGGCATCTGTTATTGTTAAGCTTTTGAACCAGATTATGCTTAGATATAGTTAGTCACATGCCAGAGTTATGAAATACAATGACATTCTAAAAGTTTTACAGAGGAATGGTTAGATATTTGTTGTTGTTGTACTTATCATTCCAATATCTGTGGGGTCGGGGGAGGTAGGGGTAAGGTCTGTGTACATACTACTCTCCCCAGACCCCAAACTTTTAGACCAACAGGTGGGGTCTGAAAAAGGTAGTATGTACGCAGACCTTACCCCTACCTAATGCAGGTAGAAAGGTTGTTTCCAATAGATCCTCGGCTCAGGAAGGGCAAGAAGAAGAGGAGGAAAGTAAGGAAGGAAAAAAAGAAAAAGGGAGCGATAAAGGATAAGCAGTACCAAATAATATCAACCGGGAAAACAATACCTGAGGCGAACAAAACCACATAAAGTAATAAAAATCTAAGAATATAAAGGGACATGCATGCTACTAAGACTATCGGTGAACAATGATAAACTACCTAATAACCTTCTACCTTAATCCTCGACCTTCACACCCTTCTATCAAGGATCATGTCCTCAGTGAGCTGAAGCAACGTCATGTCCTCAGTGAGCTGAAGCAGCGTCATGTCCTGTCTAATCACCTCTCCCCAGTACTTCTTAGGCCTACCTCGACTTCTTCTCAAACTCTGCACAAGGCTGTGGAAGGTACTATCAGAGCCACATATTCCAAAGTGCCTCTGCCAAATGTTCCTCTTGGAAAACCATCCTTCTTCATTTGGTAGTTAATAGAAATATGCTACGTGATCAATTACTTGGTATTAGAGCTGTTCATTCACCACAAATGTCATTTGCTATTCTATTTGGATGTTTGCTTTGAATACCTCATTGAAGTTAATGCACATGTCACAATGATAATCACTGATATATTGCACCGTTTAGTTAACGCTGACCTTTAATTTTTTTTTCAATTTCACACAGCCGTTGACTTTTTCAACCAAGTGAATATATTGTACGGCACCCTAACTGAATTCTGCACTTCATCAAGCTGTCCAACAATGTCGGCAGGACCAAAGTATGTTTCTCGATCTGTTTACTTTGTTTCTGATTCTACTTGTAAAGTACATGTATATATTGCCACAATAGATATCTTTGTCGTATGAGGTTATACACTCGTTGACACTATAATTTTCAGACAAGATCTGGCCAAATCTCTTTCCAATCTCAAATCCTAATTCCTCCCTGCATTTGAAATTTCTGTCTCCAATAATGCTGCATATGTTCTGATTCTGATTTTCTCAGTTAATGATCTACTTAAGACCTTTAATACGAATAGCATCTTGCGTTCTTTATTGGCTTAAACCAATCAATCCTGAACGCTGCTGGGAGTGTTCTTTTGGAAACCGTTAAAATTATATTAATCCCATTGAAGGATTGGTAGTCATCAACAGACTTCATGGATCAATCATCCTTTCGATTACAATATCCAGCATACGATGTCCTTGCTCCTGAATATATCCAAAAAGAGTTAATTTGCATGTGTAGGTTAATCATTGTTATGGATAATCTAGACCAATTTGAATTTTAGACTGGCCTTTTAGGGGCAGGAAGATGGGAAAATTTATTTGCCAGTGTTTAATCAAGCGAGAACGCATCCCACAAACATACCACAACTAACTGGTTTCAACTCAACGTTCTGAATATTAAACTTTGATTTTACCACTTCTCATATATATCTGTCTCTCAATAATATATGCATACAGATTATTAAGTGAAGAAAGGAGAATGTGGGTATGTCAGTTGGAATAGGTAATCCAATCATAGTCAGTTTGTCTCTCTGAATCAACCTGTTTAAAGTATTAAATATTGAAGCATCTCGGCGAGTGAAACTAAAATGTTCCTTTTATAGCTCTTGACTCCTCTTTGTTAGTGCATTGAGCTTGTAAAAATTTGCAGTAAATTTGTAAATTGCCCCGGTATAGATTTACTGGATATTGTAATGTAACCTATACTTGTTGTGGAATGACCATGCAAGTTTCCAACACAACTTTTGGCAGGTATGAGTACCGATGGGCTGATGGAGTGAATATAAAGAAACCAATAGAAGTTTCTGCTCCAAAGTACGTGGATTATCTAATGAACTGGATAGAGACTCAGCTAGATGATGAATCAATCTTTCCTCAAAAATTGGGTTAGTGGTGTCTCTTTGTTTTGTGCATAAAAATTCCCTCCTTGATCAAGGTGTATTTATGTTAGAACAATGGTATGCTACAGGTGCGCCATTTCCTCCGAACTTTCAGGATGTTGTGAAGACAATATTCAAGCGATTATTTCGTGTATATGCCCATATCTACCATTCACATTTCCAAAAGATTGTCGGTCTAAAGGAAGAAGCTCATCTGAATACCTGCTTTAAGCATTTTGTTCTCTACACATGGGTAAGTAGCTCATTTCATATTGTTGATTTTGTTTACCCTAAAATTTGAGTAACAATTAAATTTGTGATGAGGTCTTAAAAGATACGTGATTTAGTCCAATACTAATTGATAAACAAGAAGACAAACGTATAAGTTAAGTGAGCAAGCTAGATCAAACTAGTGTATGAGCAAGTCTCGACCTCGAGCTGTGAGGGCCTCGAGGTACACTAATATGAACAGTAAACAAATGACAATAAAGCTATGGAACAATTCTGATGAAAGATGAGCGAAAAAGTAAGAGCGTATATTCTTTGCCAATGATTGATGATGATTACAAATGAATGGGCTCCCCTTTATATAATAGGGGAGTCCTAAATAAGGTACATTTTCATTTCTATTAAGGAATCTAATTGTACAGCTGTCTAACCGCCTAGTACGGATTCGTACAAATCCGTTCCGGAATTCACACCTTGATCTTTGTGTCATTGCGGGAATCTCGCCCATTCTGTTACAAATCCATAATGGCATTATCTCGGGTAGATCATACTCGGCCCCGGTATTCATTGTGCGCTTCGGTCCTCGGGCCTTATACTCCATCATCAGGTTCGAGCTCGATCTACTGAGCTTGCTTGGTCCATTCTGAATTTGGACTCGGAGTGACTCCTCGAACCCATGAAATCGGACGTATCTGATTTCGACCGTGTACAGATTTGATGCATTGTCATAAGTTATTTGCAGTCATTTGTTCCTCACAAGTAGTATGAGGTTGAAAGATCGAATTTCTCGCAACAAGTTGCTAATTTGAGTTTGCGTGATGCAGGAATTCCGCTTGATAGACAAGGCAGAGCTTGCACCTCTCTATGAGCTTGTTGAGTCCATTCTGCAGTTATAGTGCCATGCCGTCCTTCATTTTCTCCATTGCTTCTTTGTTCTGTGATTATTTAATTAGTTTGTGGACAGAACGTACATTTGATGATAGACACCGGACAGGGAATACCCAGAGTATTATTGGAACATGTTCCAGAATTTTTCTCATGTTTAGAAAGTTTCATGGAGTGATTTTGAATTGTTGCATCTTATGAATTTTTCTTTCTAATCGAGTAACCATTTCTCGAGCCTGTTTCCTATAGTTTACCTTGTACAGTGAGAAGCCCAAAGAGTTATCCAAGGAAGGTTGAATATTGGATCTTGGTTCAAACAACTTATTCTGATAAGAGGTTGAGGGAGGTTAGTACTAATGCAACGAAAAATTCTTGTCCTCTAGACAGGAATAAGCAATTTCTTTGGAGTTTGAGTGAACTTTTCCAAGTCACAGAGAGTTTAATTTCAGTTTTTCTGCTAGCTCCATTAAATATTATGCTGCAATTGGCATGTTTTGATATATTCATGTGGCTCTTGGATTAACCAAATCATGTGATCACACAAGAAATGGAAAAGAAAAAGATGTCACATAATATGGCATCATAGTAAGGGGTTTCTCTGGGAATGACTAGTATTCCACCTCCTATGACCTGATACAGTTACCCTGTCCTGACGCAGTAAACTGGAAAAACATGCAACGGTAAATAGGATAACTAAAGCTGAAAATTAGTTTGAGACGGAGTATAACGGGCAGTGGCACTTTCAATACAAAGAAGTGCCACAGGCAATAAGAATGACTATGTTAGAATTTATTTGTCATTTGTATCTTTTTCTTTTCATGTTTGTCGTTTGTATCTTTATTTAGAAAATCTCTCCATGTTTGTCAATAATGAGGCGGAACCCAAGACGGGGTTGGTCGAAGACCGAACGCAGCTATTTCGCTTGTCACTAGGAAGGATAACATTCATAAAGGTGTATTAAATGCTCTACGTCCGGTAGTATTTACTAGGGAATATTCTGCAACATTAAGAGCGACGGTCCGTTACAGAGAATTTGACATTGATATTCACCGTTACATCTTCATCAATGACCCTCATAATTGACACTAAAGGAGGATACGATCCTATTACCTCTTTCCCTAGACATAGCTATAAACAGTGAGCTCAGTTATTATTGTAAAAGACACGAATTTTCTGGCTAAACTTACGCTGCATTCTATACAAATCTTAATACAATCTTATTTTCTTACTTTTTGATCTCATCATTGTTGTGCCCGGAACCCGTGTTCACGAAATTATCATCTTTGCTGTTTTATCTACATTTTAATGCTAAGTATTGTATATTTCTTTAATTATTGCTTTATTTCAAGATCAAATTAGTTCACTTGTCTAGAAACCACGTATAAATTCAACTGTACCGTTTTACGAGTAAACATCTTGGCGTCCATCGTGGGGCCTAGACAGCCTTGCAATTAAATTGATCCTTACCTTTTTACTAACGTGGTTTGATTATTTGTCTTAGAAAAAATCATAAAAAAAATGGAAGATAACACTATTAATGACACACATAACCCTGAAATGCGAGGGGATCGGCCTCATTTCGAGGATTCAATCAGTGACACCCACAAAGAGGGGAATGACACCATGCCGGTTCATGACAGGCGGTACCCTCGACAGGTTCAGGAGACAACTTCTAATGATGCTGATGAGGAGTATGTAGAGGATGCAGTGAGGGTCCTGCAAGAGCAACATCCAATCATTCTAGGTCATCTCGTGCAGCAGGATCAGGTTATGACAGAACTGAAGCACGCGCTATCAGGGGCTTAAAATAATCAAATAGACGAGATCAAATTCCTCTCAGAGTTCCCACAAACCAAAAAATGCAGAGAATCTATAACAACACTCCCAGGGAAGTTGGCTCCGACGGGGCCGGTGGGGAGCAGATCCGGTCTCAACAACTAGAACGATCCGTTCAAGAATGAACTTTTACGGTTCATGAGGGAAGTAAACGCTCGCATGGATCACATCCCAGGCGCGCCACCAGTATTGAAAGTCTCGGACTTGAAGAAGTATATTCAATTACTGTACAAGCCAAGTGCGGCATCATAACTAATCCCGAAGCGGTTCAAAATTCTTTATTTCAAAGTATGATGGAACTTCAGACACTGGAGCATATTACTACCTACATAACGACAGTAAAAGGAAATGATCTAGCTCCTCACGAAATTGAATATGTGTTGCTAAAGAAATTTGGAGAAACTCTCACGAGGTGAGCCCTAACGTGGTATTCATTATTACCGGAGCATTCCATAGATTCCTTTAAGATTCTCGTGGATTCTTTCTTTAAGACTCATGCTGGGGCTAGAAAAGTGCAAGCCCGAAAGACCGACACATTTAGGATCACACAGGGAGAATCTTAATTATTACGAGAGTTTGTTACCCGATTCCAAAAAGAAAGAATGATGCTCTCGGTTGTCCTGGATGAATGGGCAGCTGAGGCATTAACCAAAAGATTAAATCCAAGAAGTTCAGACGCTTCCCGGAAGCTGAAGGAGATCCTGCTTGAGTTTCAAGAAACAACTTGGGCAGATGTTCACAACTGGTACGAGTCAAAGATAAGGATTGAAGATGAGCAGGTCGGTTCTACATCATCGGTCAAAGGACGGGAGAAGAGCAGAGAAAAATCAATGGATGACTACGACGCAGATAGATGGACTCCAAGGGACCGATTTTTGCCTTATGGGCGGACCGAAGGTTGTGGCAGAAACTTCCGAGCAGCAAACAGTTCCACTGTTGACAGAGGGAATTATCTTGGTCGAAACAATAGATCACTCCAAGATAAAGAAATGTTGGGGTCTCGAGATCTTTCTTACCCAAGTTATCGGAATATAACTTCAACGTCAGTGTAGTGTAATTGGTGTCAGCCATGAGAAACATTAAAGAGGCACAATTTTTGAGACCTTTGAGGTTCGATTCCAGCTAGGAGGATCCTAACTTATGGTGCGAATACCATGGGATGAACGGTCACTGAACAGGGGACTGCCGACACCTCCGGGAAGAGGTGGCAACACTATTGAAGAATGATCACCTCCGAGAATTTTTGAGTGATTGAGCTAAAAACAATTATGGTCGCAACAGAGACAAAGTAGAATTTTTTAAAGCAGGAGAAGAAACCCCACGCCAAACAATTAATATGATCTTCGGGGGAAATGAGATTAAAGGGGTCACCTTTTTGGCAACGAAGAATACAAAAGTATCAATAACTCATTGTAAAAGACTCTGGGAAGACTATATCACTTTGACGGAGGAGGACGCAGATGGATTGCTGTTACCACAAAACAACGCACTCGTAATTTTTTTAAATCTGTTAGATTTTAAAATTAAACGTGTTCTAGTGGATCCAGGAAGTTCATCTAATATCATACAATGTAGAGTATTGGAACAATCTTAACTCATCGGAAGCATTATTTTGGCAACAAAGCTCCTTGCTGGATTCAACCTTGCGAGCGTGACGACCCGAGGAGAGATATTGCTGCTCACGAATGCTAAAGGAGTAATGAAAACAACTCCCTTCAAAGTAGTAGATTATGATATGGGATACAACATAATCCTGGGAAGGCCATGGTTACACGAGATGAAAGTTGTACCTTCAACATATCACCAACTGCTGAAGTTTACAACACTCGAAGAAATCAAGCAGATAAGAGGTGATCAACCGGCAACAAGGGAGATGAATGAAATCTCAGTTTCCAGTAGCACGGGGAAGTAGCACGCGACATAGAAATTACAGGAACCGGCGTCTACTCCCGAGTTATAAGGAATTAGCCCAAGGGTAGTGTCGTCAGAACAATATCAAGTGTCGAGACATTTCCAAGTTCCGGAAGAGACGAACACAACAAAGTCCACGGTGGAGGAACTAGAGCAAGTGGCATTGTTCGAAGAATTCCTAGAAAGAAAATTCCATTTGGAGACAACACTGCACCTCGATCTCAGGTTTGGTTTTATTGAATTCCTTAAATTTAATGTTGATTGTTTTGCATGGTCGCACGAGGATATGATAGGTATCCTGACGGAAATACTCGTGCACAAGATGAGTTTGGATCCCANCCCCCCCCGGTAAGACAGAACGCCCTATTGCGGAGGCCAGGAATAAATTCGCCAAAGAAGAGGTAACCCGCTTTCTTAAAATTAGTTTGGTTAGAGAGGTAAGATACCCAGTCTGGCTAGCCAATGTAGTAGTATTTCCTAAGAAGAAAAATAAAATTTTCATATGTGTAGACTATAAAGACCTTAATAAGGCGTGCCCAAGAGACTCGTTCCCACTGCCAAATATTGATAAAATGATCGATGCCACAGCTGGGCACGAGTTGATGAGTTTTATCTATGCTTATTCCGGGTACAATAAAATTAATATGAACCCGGAGGATCAGGAAAAAACTTCGTTTATAACGAATTTCGGTACATATTGTTACAATGCAATGCCCTTCGGGTTGAAAAACGTCAGAGCCACTTATCAATGGCTAGTAAATAAGATGTTTGAAAAGCAAATAGGAAAGACCATGAAGGTTTATATAGACGATATACTCGTTAAGTCTTTGAAAGCAGGTGACCACCTTAAACATTTACTATAAATATTCGATATCCTGAGAAAGCATAACATGAAACTTAACCCCGAGAAGTGCATGTTGGGGATCAGTTCTGGTAAGTTCCTGGGGTTTCTGGTCTCACAAAGGAGAATTGAGGTAAACCTTGGAAAAATCAAGGCCATAGATGATATTTCAGATCAATTGTCAAACGTAAATGAAGTCCAAAGACTCACAGGAAGGTTAGCAGCTTTGAGCAGGTTCATTTTCCGGTCGTCGAAAAAATTATCATCACTTCTTCACACTGCTCAAAAAGACTAATTTCGAATGGACACCGGAGTGCCAGGAGTTTTTGAGGTACCTGAAGAATTACTTATCAAGCCCTCCATTGCTTTCAAAACAAAAGAAGTTGAAAACATTGCTACTCTACCTCGCGGTTTCAGAAGTTGCGGTAAGTGCGGTTTTAGTCCGGGGGACGAAGGTACACAATTTCCTATTTATTACATTAGCAAAAATTTAATGGGAGCAGGAACTCACTACCCACATTTGGAAAAACTGTCCTTAGCTCTCGTAGTCGCCGCTCGAAAGCTGAGGCCCTATTTCCAATGCCACTTAATAGTTATGGTGACTACTTTCCCTTTGCGAAACATCCTTCATAAACCCGAGCTCTCGGGAAGATTGGCCAAGTGGGACGCCGAAATGAGTGAATTTGACATAGAATATAAACCAAGGACTGTAATTAAGTCACAAGTCTTGGTTGACTTCGTGGCTGATTTCAGTCTGGGACTACTGCCTCTAGCGACCAAGGAGGCAGTAATGGTGTTGGAATCGACGTCAGGGATTTGGACCTTATTTACAGACGGAGCTTCCAAGGTAAAAGGTCCTGGAATTGGAATAGTCTTAATCATACCTTCGGGAGAAACCTTAATGCAAGCAATCAGAACGATCCCTTTAACTAACAATGAAGCAGAGTATGAAACTTTGATTGCAGGGATCGAATTGGCCTGAGGACTTGATTCCAAGGTTATAGAAATCAAATGTAACTTATATTTGGTTGTAAATAAGGTCTACGGTATCTTTCATACCAAAGTATAACGTATGCAACAATATGTGGTAAAGGTCCAGGCTCTTTTGGCGCGATTCTGAGAGTGGTCAATTACTCACATCCCGAGGGAGGATAACGTAGAAGCGGATGCATTATCAAACTTAGGATCATCGACGAAAATGAAGGGATTAGAATCTGGAACGGTAGTACATTTGTTGAGCTCAGTCTTGGATACAGATGGTTACAATGAGGTAAATTCGGCTAGTATGGTATGGTACTGGAGAAATGAAATAATCAACTATCTCGAGCACGGGAAGTTTCCTGAAGGCCCTAAAGCATCACGGAAGTTACGTGTCAAATATGCACGTTATAGCTTCAAGAAAGGCCAATTGTATAGAAAATCTTTCCAAGGCCTGCTAGCCCAGTGCTTAGGAGGGTCAAAAGCTAATTATGTCGTGAGAGAAATCCACGAAGGGATATGCGGCAATCACTCATGCACAGATTCTTTAATGATGAAGATGGTACGAGTAGGATATTACTGGCCTCGCATGGAACAAGACGCCAAAAATTTCGTACGAAAATGTGATAAGTGCCAACGCTACGCACCAGTAGTACACCAACCGGTAGAACCCTTTCATTCGTTTATATCCACATGGTCGTTCATGGAATGAGGGATGAACATCCTCGTATTGCTGCCATCGGCTCCTGGGAAGGTAAGGTTTATTTTAATTTGACTAATTATTTTTCTAAATGGATGGAAACATGTCCTTATCAGAAGATCGGAGAACGCGAAGTGGTCGATTTCCTGTGGGAAAATATAATTTGTAGGCTCGAACCACCAAAAGAGATAGCATGCAACAATGTGCCACAATTTATTGGTGCAAAAGTTACGAAGTTCCTAGATGTCTTGAAAACAAAGAGAATCACATCTTCTCCTTATCATCTGAGCGAAAACGGTCAAGCGGAGTCAACAAACAATGTGATTCTTCAAAATCTCAAGAAAAGGTTAGAAGAATAAAGAGGCAAACGACTCGAAGAATTGCCCGGAGTCCTATGGGCCTCCCGAACAACGGCCAAACCGAGTGATATTTAGCTTAAAGTATATGTATTTATATGTATATCATGTTTTACTCGTGTTTCATGGATTTCATATGTAAAAGATGTTGATTTAAATTAATTCAAGGTGTTTTTATGTGTAGGAATCATCTGGAAGCAATTGGGGGCGAAAGGTGCGAGATTAAGGCAAAAACGAATGATAAAAGGAAAATTGGGATTTTCACAGACAGCGCTCCACGCCACCTGTGGTGCCCTTAGTAGAAAGTTTGTTAAGCCAGCGCTAGGGCCAGCGTGGGGTGCTGGCTGGACGCTGGTGACGGGAAAATTGTCCAACTTTGCTCAGTACAAGGTTATTTCGGCCCTATACCTACCCAACGCGTATAAAAGCAAGACTAACTGTTTACCTTAAAAATGGTAATTACAATTATATTTGATTATGTGGTTCTAAAAATATGTGATCACTTTAATACCAGTTTTTTAGGCAGTAGATGCTGAGTGTGAAGTGAGAAAACAAAATAAGAGCAAAAAGAAACGAGATTATGCAAACCGGGCAACATAGAGACTGGTCTCAAGGATGGTTGGAAGGGCCTCGAGGTCGAGCTTTACAAGCTTGGAAAGGGGCTATCGATAATGGTATAAAAGTGTTGAAGGCCTTAAGAATGGAATATTTATGATCAATAACAAGTAACAAATGAAGAATAACTCAAGAACGTAATAAATGAGAAGCAATAAATCAATGAAGCAATTGTAGAGAATATTTCGGTTAGAGAGTAGAGGATGTTCTTGTTCTTGTATTCAATATCATGTATGTTACAAAGTGACAAGGGTCCCCTTTATATATGAGAGGGAATCCGAACATAGTACATGTGTAATTAATGCAAAAAGATATGGCTGGTACAACCATTTAATGCTACGGTATGGGCTTGTACTATTTTGTGTATTTTGTCAGCTTTAACCACGTGCCCCTTGGAAAGTTCCCGCCTTTCCACGTTGATCTTTGATTTGCACTACCTCGATGTCGAGGGCCTTCGATATTCCCCCTCGATGCTAAACTCGAACCTTCGAGCCTTCTGAGCATCGTAATGACTGTAAAATCGGGCTCTCCGATTTTAGCCGTATACAGATAGTCCCCGCGTTTCTTTGAATGAAGAGATAAGAAATGGTCTTGACTTTTTTCCCCTTCGACACTCCTATTATGACGTCAGCCCCTTCAGAGCATTAAATGACGTGACATAAAAAGCTGCAGAGAGGTCGCTGTCAACAAAATTCTCGAGAAGCCCATGAACCATCAAAGGTTCGACCCTTCCGCTTCAAGCATGCCCAAAGGGCCTCTACAAATACTCCAATCACTTGCCTTTTCATAATTTTGCATCTTCTTCAAAATTTTACCAAGTTCTTTCCATTCTCACCTTCTGTCTCCGTTTGCTTCTTCGTCTTCCTTCTTCTAAACTCGATTATAATCATGGCCAAAACTTCCAAAATGGTACCACAAAAGGAGGGGGCTGCTTCTTCATCACGCCCGTCTAAGAGCAAGTCAAAAACTCCTCCTACCATAGAGCAATGCATCACTGGCTCCTTCGACACCATCTCCGACTTCACAGTTGAAAAACTCCCTTATACACCGGGTCGATTGGAGCCCATGTATCGATATGTAAGTGTAGTAACCGATACTGAGAGGGTAAAGTTGGACTGTTGTTGGGGGGAGGCTGCCCTAGTATAAATCCCTACAGCTGATGAAAGCATAGTCACGCATAGGGATGGCTTTCTCAGTGTATATACATATCCATTTACCTTTAGGCCCCATAGATTCTTCTCCTCCACCGATTGACCCGGTGATTCTTGATTTTTTCCATCAATACCGAGTGACACTCGGTCAGATCTATCCTTCTTTTGGGAGGATTGTATATATGTTTTGGCATATTACAAAAATGGTCGAGGGAATGACTTTCACCCTCAACCATTTGATCAGATTGTATAGCCCTCCACTCTTTCGTGGGGGCATAATTAAACTGCATCGTCGATCTTCCAAGGCGTTCCTCGCCTGCATCGACGAGGATGGATATCGGGGATGGATGATCCAATTTGTTAGAATCAGAACTTCGGAAATCATCCCCGCTGATAGAATTCCATTCCCGGAGGAATGGAATATGAAACGTAAGTACCCCTGAATTGAGCATGCTTTGCCGCCTCTTTCTCTTTCGATTGATTTTCTTCTAATTGTGCAGCCATTGTTTGGTTTGGCGACACGGTTCAAGACCTTCCGGGGTGGATCAAACGTTTAGAATCAGCTTTCACATACAACAAACGTGTATGACGTGAGCTGGCTAAAACACGGTGGCAGGCAAAGAACCACGATATGCTCTTGATGTTATTGTTTTCTCATTCTTTATAAGAACTTTTGATGGTGATGTTTTTTGACATAACATGTTTATGCAGGCCTTGGTGAAGGCGTGTTGGTGAGGTCGCCCCCACTTGGCGAGGAAGAGGCCCCGATGACCACCAAGGATAAGAAAAGGAAGAAATAGGCCTCGGCGGAGTCTCCAAAATTAAAAAGGTCAAAGGCTCGGAAGCCTAGAACCGATGCCACAGTCTTGTCCTCAACGTCCACTGAGAGCATGCGGGTCGAGAAAGACAGCGATGATGCATACCCTTTTGTACAAAGGGCAAAAAAAAGCGCTAAGGCTTTGAGAGTTTTTGGGCGATCGTCTGCTGAATTAGAGGAGGCCGATGCGGACCCGTTGTGCGTAAAGGAGACCCTCGAGGAGGGTTTGGGCGTAGTCCCTGAGATGCTCATCAAACATGGCACAGTACATGTTGAGGAGATCAGAGGGCTTGCTACTGGAGCTTTCTGGGGTCGGGAAGAAGCCTCGATGGAGGCTTATATTGCTGGTGGACTTCATTCGAGCCCGTCATTTTCTCCAGGGGAGATACGGGATGCTCAACTTAGGGGTGTTCCCGGTTCAGAAACCTCTAGTGGAGAGGATGATGCATTTAGAGACTATTTCGATGGGGTAGATGAGGAGACCGACGTTGATGCCCCATTTTCTCTCGAGGAAGCCGAGAGGCTCCAAAATCAGGTGACATTCGAAAAATAATATGCTATCCTTTGATTTTCTATTCTTGTTTTCTGATTTCCCTTCTCTATGCTGCAGGTCGAGAAGTTGTATGACCAAACCTTCTCCAACATGCAAGATGAGTTGACTCATCGTGGCGAGGAGCTTGAGAAGCTTATGTCGGAGTAGATCGAGCTAGAGGCTTTATGCGCTTGAAAGGAAGAGGAATTGATCTACCTCCAGGGAAGCTCGGAGAGAGCACTTCGGGAGAGGGCCGACTTCACCGAGCAGGTATGCCGGTACCCACACTCTTATTTTTAGTTGCAATGCTTGGTGTTGATTGACTTATTTTCTTCTTTTCAGATTAGGCAAAAGGACGCCCTAGTGGAGCGGCTTCAAGAGGAGGTTGCGGCCAAAGATGCCGATATCCTAGAGCTAGCTCGGCTGAATGATGTCGCGGCTTCGGAGAGGGAGGCATTTCGGGGGAAGCTATCCTTGGTTCAAGACCTTCTTCGAGGTGCTCAGGAGGAGGCTGTTGCACTATCTACGGCCAAGTTTGAGGCCAATGAATATGTCTCCACATACAAGAGAGATGTTGCTGTTGCGAATGATCGGGCCAGGGAGATATCCGAGAAGGTCGAGCTAAAGTTGGCTCGGGCAGTTGCTTATTCCCGTGCACAAGCCAAGAGGCAAGCCCTCGAGGAAGTGAGCGCCAAGGGCGTCGATCTCTATGCCAAGATTGAAGAGGCCAGGGCCCTGGAGGAGGAATTGGTAGTGACGACTACGTCAGATGAGGGCTCTGAAAGCGGCACGGACAACAGCGAAGGCGAAGAATAAATTTTCCTCCTTTTTTGTTTTTTCCTTTTTCTGTATATGGGACCCTTCAAGGGAATTTTTGTAAAAACACCTTTGTAAATATATTTTTTGAAATAGAATATCTTTTGTTACATATCACACAAACTTTGTCCCTCAATGCTTACGCTAAAATTGACTTCCATGCTTCGATTCTTAGCTCCTCGAGATCAGACACCTTCTCGAGGCTAGGTCGGCATGTGAGTTTCGATCCTTCGAATGCTGTATGATGGTGTCATTTATGTGACGTGACCACGAAGTGACCGAGGTGGCCCCACCGGTACACTTCCCCAAACGTTATGACAACTTTCCAGTATTAAATGGCTTTCAAAGTAGTTGAATGGCCACCTCTTGATTTATATATATCCTTGCTTCCTCTTCATTCTAAGTCTTACGACTTCGCAAAACTAACTCTCAATGTTCTCTTCCTTTTCTCATCTTGCGAACACGTTTTCATCTCTTTATTTTTACCTTTGTTTGAGTAGTTATGGCTGCCGTGCCCGTATCCGTTCACCAAGAAGAGGGAAATTCTTCCTTGCTCCTAGCCTGGCCGGTGGTACACCGCCGGTGTATGGTGAGTTGACCTCGTACTATTTTTATTCGAAGAAAGACTTTGCATTAGAGAAACCCTTCGATGCCCCGGGCCATCGAGAGCATGCTTCGAGATTCGTCCGATCGATATAAGAAAACCACCTCGAGGCCGTCATGAGAGACTGTGGCTGGGGGAAAATGTGATGCTGCAGATACCCTCTCGAGAAGAGAACGTCATGACTTTTGTAGAGGGATTCTTGACCGTGTATACTTACCCATTTACATTAGGCCCCCTCGACCGACTTGTGCTCAAATTTTGCAAAAGGTACCGAGTCACCCTGGCACAGATTCATCCGTCCTTTTGGCGGATAGTGCTGATGATGAGGTATTTTACCGAAAAGGCTAAGCTCAAGTTTACCCTCAGCCACCTTATTAGATTATATCGGCCTCAGCATTGTCGAGGCCTGATTGCGTTATGACGCCGGTCCACCCGGCCTTTCTTTGCCACCGATGATGAGGACCGAAATGGAGGATCGATGAGTCAGTTTTTTCGAGTGAGGACTATCGATATCATTCCAGCGGAGTTCCTTCCATTTCCCGAAAAATGGAACTTCAAACGTAAGTGACATGTCGTACCTTAGTGTCTTTTGCTCTTATCGATTTATAAGAGTGTTTCTTTTTCTCTTTTTAGCGATCCCGTGGGTGCCGGGCGAGGTCCCTGATCTTGCGGACTGGACTCGAAGGCTGGTAGCTTCCTCAACATATGACGAACGCAAGTGGAATGATCTCTCTAAGGGACTATGGGAAGCAAAGCACCATAATATGAGCCGTGTGGTATCCTTTTCAATGAATGTTTCCTTTCGTGCGTACTAACTATGCCATCGTAGGTGTTGATGGGTTTTTTTAAATTAGAGTGTGCCCCTTCGAAGAGGGAAGGTCCGAGGGAGGACAATAAGCAAAAAAGATCCTCTATAGATGAGGACATTCTTAATGAGGCGGGGACTTCTCGGAGACATAAAGGAGAAGTTGTCGATGAGGAGAGCTTTATATACGTCGGTCATTCTGTGGACATCATCTCTCCTTATGAGGATGATTCTTTGTCTACGGATCGAGCTGGGGGCCCTTCTGAGGTTGCCGATTCTGCCAGGCTTGAGACCTCTAATTTAGAAGAAGAGGTTCCTCGAGAGAGAAAAATCAAGAGTCCTCCACTATCGTCTGTTTCTGCCCTCGAAGGTACTTTGAGGGATACTCGGGACCAGGGGCCGCCCGAACCAAGTGAGGTTTCGAGTGGGCATGCCCCTATTGAGAGCGGTTCAACTGGGCCGATGGGGCCAGGCCAGTAAATGCATGTTCAACTTTTAAGGAGGCCTAGCGGCTCTATTCCGAGGTGAGTTTTGATCGGCCTTGCTAGCTTTTTAGCTATGAATCTTCATTCTCTGAACTGAAGTTTCTCTTTTGTAGGTTTTTGAAAAACTCAAGTTCGAGTTGCTTCGCTGTGAGACCCGGTTGCGGGAAGCTTTTTGTAAGGAAAAATCTCTGAAGCTTCTCTGCAATAAGAAGACAAAAGAGTTGATACATCTTCAGGCGAAGATGCATTGGAGTCAAAACTATGAAGCCAATCTCGAGCGTCAGGTAACCCTTACCCTGAAGGAGTATGTGCTTCGTTTCTCGCTTTTGGGAACTAATGCTTTGGTGCTTCAGCTGCAGGGAAAGACAGGAGCGTTGGAGCGCCTTTGGGGCGAAACCGGGCAAGCTAGTTCCGAATGCCAAGCGTTGAAGGAGAAGATAGGCTTACATATTGTGGCCCAAAGGAATGCTTTGTCCAGGGTGGCTTCCCTCGAGATACAACTTCGTAACGCCCGAGAAGATAGCTTGATTCAGTCGAGTAGGATTTCCAAGCTCGAGACTGACCTTTTAAGTATGAAAGCCGAGGTCGTGGACGCTCGGGCTGAAGCTGAAGAAGTTCGAGCGAAGGCCGATAAGAAGGTGGCCGTTTATTTGAAAGATGTTGCCGATGCTCGGGATGAGCTGAGAGGAGCTTTTGACAGAGATAGGAGGAGAAATGAGTATGCCCGATGCAAGTCCCGAAGGGAAACCCTTGAAGAGATACATTCCAGGGGCTTTGACCTCTCGGAAGAGATAAAGCAGGTCGAAGCGGATGAGATCGACGCCAAGTTTTTCCTTTCTTCTTGAGCTGATGCTGATATTTGAAGGCCGTTGTGGGAGCTGGTCTGAGGGGCCTTTGAGGGAGCTGGTCCCGAGAGTAGACTAGATTTTCTACTTTGTTGTTTGCATAAGACTCCTATGGGAGTGTTGTAAATATGCATTTGTAATGTACATATATATATGAAAGATTCTTTGGTTTGATTTGCTTGTCAATAGTTAGCCCGATGAATTGGACTTTGAGATGAAACCCTTGGGGTTATAAATTTTCCCTAAGGCTTTTTAAGCTGGTGACTGGGCTCTTACGCATTAGGTCGGTACGACCTTCAGTGTAACTGGCGACTTGGGATCTTATGCATTTGGCCCTGAGGCGCTTTAGTTAATCGTATCGGGCTTAGTCTTCGAGTCGGGTTTCGTCTCGAGCTTAACGGCCCTCGGGTTTTCAAATCGGCCTTGAGGCACTTTGGGTCGGTATGACCTGTAGCGGGCGACTTGGGATCTTACGGCTTTTTTTGCCCTGAGGCACTTTGGTAAACCATTTTCTGCTTAGTCTTCGAGTCGGGTTTCGACTCGAGCTCAACAGCCATCAGGTTTTCAAATCCCTGAGGCGCTTTGGGTCGGTATGACCTGTAGCTGGAAACTTGGTTTCTTACACATAAGATCGATACGACTAGCTGGCGACTTGGGCTCTTATGCTTTAGGTCGGTACGACCTTTAATGTAGCTGGCGACTTGGGCTCTTACGCTTTAGGTTGGTACGACCTTTAACCGGTTCTTTTCGAAGTTTTTCAAGGTAATTGGAGGCCTATGATTTTATGGCAACATTCGAACATTTCCGAGTCACGTTAGTTTGGCTGGAGCCTTATGACGGTGGTCATTGTTTTTGGCCATAGCCTTTTAGTCCCCGAGTGAGATAGTCGTCTATATCGAGGGTATTCATTTTGGGGTCTTACAAGTTTGATATATATCCTTGACTTTGATATGGGGATTATGTCTTTTTTAAGGTCTTACAAATTTGTACATGCCTTGTTTGAGGTCTTACAGTTTTGATGTTGCCTCATGGAGGGCTTATGAGTTTTGAGTTACCAGCCCTAAGGTCTTACGGCTATGAGTCGACTATTGAGGACAGTTCCTGAGTCAGAGTTGATGTTGCCTCATGGAGGGCTTATGTCGTTGATATTGATGGCTCGATGGGACAACTCAAGGTTGCCGGCCCTGAGGTCTTAAGGCTTTGGGTTTCTGATGCTTTGATGGGGTGACTGTCGGTGGCAGTCCCCGAGACATCGAAAGTTGTTAACATTGCCTCGTTGGGCTTATACTGATGATATTGAAGGGCTTATGATCTCGAAGTTACCTGCCCTGAGGTCTTATGGATGCAATATTGTCTCGTGGAGGGATTATGAGTTCGAAGTTGCCAGCCCGGAGGTCTTACGACTTCGAGTTAGATAACTTGATGAACCGGCTGTCAAGGACAGTCCCCGAGTCGGAGTTGATATTTCCTCGAGGAGGTCTTACGAGCTTGAAGTTGTCGGCGCTGAAGTCTTATGGCTTCGAGTTTTTGGTGACTCGATGGAGTGATTGTCGAGGACAGTTCCTGAGTGCTTGATAAATTTTTAGCCCTAGCGTTGTCTCTTGTGAAATAGAAAACTTCTTTGATGTTAGAAATGTTTTGATAATAAAGATACTTCTCTGATTACTTGGTACAAGTATACATGTTTTTACCATCGAGGTTTCGATTTCTATGCGGACACAGTTCATTCGACCGTTTGGTTCGATACATCATTCTCATGTCGAGGCCCTCTTTGGCATTTTTCAGTGATCTCCTGGGGGGATATCCCTCAGTATTCGAGGTTGATCGAAGATAAGACTTGAATACTTGGTGAGTTCTCTTTAGGTAGCATATGGGTGTTGCCTCGTTAAAAACCTCGCCGGTAAAACCCATTTGGGATAAAATTCGACGTGAGGGAAAAAGAGTGCAACATATGCTTTAAAACCTANGGGGGGGGGGGGGGGGGGTGTTTCGACTCCTTTCAATCGAAAACCTACACACAAGTTAGCATAAAGTGTAAAAGAAAAAGGGCGAGGATTGTACCTTAGCCGCGATGGCGTTCGAGCCTTGATATGCTTTGGTTATCTGTTCCTAGGACGCGACATGGTCCTTTATTCATTCCTATGAGGATGTAGTTTGTGATTGTTACTTGGTTGTTTGCTTGTTTTTTGGCTCATTTGATGTAGAAGGTGTCGGTGCCACATCGTGCACTTTGAACATTTCTTTTGCCGCGTGCTGCTCTCTGTATAATTTTTTTACTCCATCATTTGTGGGAAACTTCATCATTTGATGAAGGGTTGACGGCACCTCCCTCATATTGTGAATCCATGGCCTTCCAAGCAATGCATTGTATCTCATCTCACCTTCGATGATATGAAACTTGGTATCCTGAATTGTGCTGGCGACGTTGACTGGGAGGATGATTTCCCCTTTTGTTGTCTCACTTGCCATGTTGAATCCGTTGAGGACTCGAGAGGTGGGCACGATCTGGTCGAGCAACCCGAGTTTCTCTACCACCCTCGACCGAATTATGTTGGTCGAGCAACCCGAGTTGCTCTACCACCCTCGACCGAATTATGTTGGTCGAGCAACCCGAGTTGCTCTACCACCCTCGACCGAATTATGTTGGCCGAGCTACCTGGATCTACGAGCATACGTTTAATTTGAAATTTATTCAAAAGAAAAGAAATTATGACTGTGTCATTATGAGGTTGAGATAAGATCTCGATGTCCTCTTCGCTGAATGAAAGGGCGTCTTCAGGTATGTAGCTCCGAGTTCGCTTTTCCCTAGTGATCGATACTTTTGTTTGCTCAAAAATGGGTCCCTGAGGGACGTCGACTCCACCAATAATCATGTGGATTACGTGTCGTGGTTCTTCTGTTTCATTTTTCTTGTTTACCTCTCTTTCTCGAAATTGGTTTTTAGCTCGGTCGCTTAGGAATTCTCGAAGGTCACCTTTGCTGATTAGTCGGGCTACCTCTTCTCGAAGCTGTCTGCAATCCTTGGTCCTATGACCGTGGGTATAGTGATATTCACATATCAAGTTGGGATTCCTCTACGAAGGATCTGATAGCACGGTTCTCGGCCACCTAGTATCCCTGATCTTACTTATGGCCGATATCATGTCTGAAACATCGATGTTGAAGTTGTACTCAAATAGTCGGGGTGCCTCTACCGGCCCTGTGTGCCTGTCGAACCCTGCTTTCTTCACGAGTCCTCAAGGATTCTATCCTCGGTCCATCCTTTGATCATTTCAAGGTACATTACGTCTAAGGATATTTCTCCGATTTTCTACGTACGGTTGATACCTTTCTTTGTTTGGCCTTGGATCTCTTTCTGGAAGCCTTGATTCCTTTGCTAAGACTCTGACGGGATACACCAAGCCCAAGGGGACTTCCAATTGGTCATCCTCGACCCTGATCTTCGACTGGTACATGTTGTGCACATCCGCCCGATTCAAGCCTCTTTGTGAAGTATTCGAGCATCTTCATAATGGCGGGGTCCGCTGCTGACCCATTATTGCTCGATCTTTCCAGTGCATGTTTGACTCGAGGAGACGTTTCTGGTTGTGCTATGCTTGGGGTTGTCTGATGGCTTTGTAGCTGAGCAATAGCCACCTGTTGTGCCTGCAACATTTCGAAAATGACATGAAGGCTAACTTCACTTTCCCTTTGAGTAGGGGCTCCCTGTGCTTCCCGTTGGTCTCCTTCACAAATGCTTCCGTCTATATGAGAGCTCACATCAACAGGTTGAGCGTTGCGTGAGCCTTCATCAACAAGAATTTGCACTGGTTCCCCTTCAGGGTTTTGTAGTGGCACACCGGCACCTGAAGCAGTTGCACCATTCTCTCCGTGATCCTCAGGACCGTTGTTTTCATGTGCGTTTACTGAGTTAGACATTTTCTGGCCTGAAATTGAAGATTCTTGGACAAGAAAAAGTGTGAAGAACAACTTATGTTTTTAGAAAACCAGCACTAAAACAACCACTTATTTTTAGCCCCACGGTGGGCGCCAAACTATTTACCTGGAAAACGGTAATTACAATTATATTTGATTATGTGGTTCTAAAAATATGTGATCTATTTTAATACCGGTTGTTTAGGCAGTAGATGATGAGTGTGAAGTGAGAAAACAAAATAAAAGCAAAAAGAAACAAGATTACCCAAATCGGGCAACGGAGAGACTGGTCTCAAGGGTGGTCGGAAGGGCATCGAGGTCGAGCTTTAGAAGCTTGAAAAGGGGCTATTTATAATGGTATAACAATTTTGAAGGCCTTAAGAATGGCCTATTTATGATAAATAACAAGTAACAAATGAAGAATAACTCAAGAACACAATAAATGAGAAGCAATAAATCAATGAAGCAATTGTAGAAAATATTTTTGTTAGAGAGCAGAAGATGTTCTTGTTCTTGTATTCAATATCATGTATGTTAAAAAGTTACAAGGGTCCCCTTTATATATGAGGGGGAATCCGAACATAGTACATAAGTAATTAATGCAAAGAGATATGGCCGGTACAACCATTTAATGCCACAGTACAGGCTTGTACTATTTTGTGTATTTTGTCAACTTTAACCACGTGAACCTTGGAAATTTCCCGCCTTTCCACGTTGATCTTTGATTTGCACTGGCTCGATGTCGAGGGCCTTCGATATTCCCCCTCGATGCCAAAACTCAAAACTTCGAGCCTTCTGAGCGTCGTAATGATCGTAAAATCGGGCTCTCAGATTTTAGCCGTATACACTAACCTTTTTTGGAGCAGAAATGCCACTTTGAAGAGAATATTTACACGAGAAACATTCGGGAGCGGGGAGATCTCAGTTTTCTTCATCTTTTCTTAGTATTTGCAATTATCCAACACTTATGAATTTGTTTGATACCATCATGAATGGGTAAAACTCATAGTTCTGGGGTTGTGATTTAGCCATGAATATTGTTGTTTAAACGTTGACTTAACCTTAATTATAATTCACCAATATATGGTTGTTTCTTCATTTATGTGATTAATTGCTTACTTGTTTGTCCTGCAGTTAGGTTTTATTTACTATCTATGCTATGCTTGAGAAAGACATATCAGCATGCTTAATTAAATATAGTAATCTTAATGCGTTCTTAATAGATTGATTTCATAGGAATATAAGTGTTAATCTATTTTTAATAGTCGAGTAGTACTTCGGGATAAGGCTACGAAAGTAATTGTTCGATTAATTAGCAACCATGAGTGAATTGTATGAAAGGGAGAGTTGACTAAAACATAATAAGATTGGTGAATCGATCACAACCCTGGAATAGTTGTCTCTACTGAATACATAACAACCATTTTACTGCTTGATAATTTTGTGTCTACTTAGAATTATTGTTTAGTACAATTACACTCTTGAACTCGAATTGGCTCGACTGAATAACAATCTTGGTGAATTTAGTGGGTAGTTGATATAGGTCTCTGTGGGTTTGACACTCGACTTATCATGTTATTACTTGTACGACCACATAAACTTGCGTGTGTGTTAGGGAGAAACAAGTTTTTGACGCCGTTTCCAGGGACTTGAATATTGACTGCTTTCTAGTTTTTGCTTTTAATTGTTTATTTCGTCAAGTCTAACGTTAATTTATTGTTGCTCTGCTCTCATAAACTTTGATTGAATGCGAAGTGTCAGAAGCCATGACAGACTTCAAGGCATTGACCCCGAAGCTGAGAGAACATTTAATAGGAGGTTGAGGGAAGCAAGGAACACAAATAATCTTCAGGCACTTGTTCAATTTCCTGTAAACATGGCAGAGGAGAAACATATGGTTGTTCAGGAGGTGGTGATGCCAGCACTGCTAATGTCACCTATAGCATTGTGAAGCCCAGAATCACTGGGCACTTTGAGCTGAAACAAAGCATGATCCAGCTATTTCATGCGAAAGAGCAGTTTATGGGTCTTCCACACGAGGATCGACAACAACATATCCTGAATTTATTAAAGATTAATGATACTTACATCACTAATGGGGTCACTCCAGACTATGTGAGGCTCACACTTTTTCTGTTCTCTCTGTTGGGAAAAACAAAGCGATGGCTGAAGGTAGAACAATCTAATTCTATTACATCATGAAATGGTCTGGCAAGGTTCTCCCCTTCAGGAAAAACTACAAAGATCAGAAGTGAGATAGCCTCCTTCAAACGAAAAGTGAGGGAGTCCTTATACTCAGCTTGGGAGGAGTTCAAGGGGCTGCTCATAGGCTGTCCTCATCACAATCAGACAAACAAAGTGTTAGCTCATCCTGAGACAAAGGTTGTGGTAGATGCTGCAACTAGAGGTCAAGTGTTGAAGAAGAACTTTGATGAGATATATGTGTTGTTGAACAAATTCTTCAAAAGAAATCCTGATTGGCAAGGAGAGATGGACAGGCACATAGTGCAAAAATCTGTAAGGGTTCTCGTGTTAGATGTCGTCTCGGCATTATCAGCGCAGATTTCCACATTGACCAACGAAATCAATGAGATGAACTTGGTTATTAAAAGAAACAAGATTAGCAAGTGCAACAGATTCAATTCTTTCATGAAGTATGTGGAGAGGTTCATACGAGCGACTTATGCCCTATTAATCCAGAGTTTGTCTGTTTTGTGGAAAATGCAATTAGGCACCTGAAAAACCCGTATGGGAACACTTACAATCCCAACTAGAAGAATAAACCAAACCTCTCTTGGGGTGGAAACCAAGGTGCTCAGAATCAATACCGACCAGAAGCACCTCAACAACAATATAGACCACTCAGGCTAAATAACATGCAAACTAAACAAGTCACTTTGAAGAAATTATGAAGAAATTGATGGCTGACCAGCAAGCCCACATAGAGAGATGATGAAGAAAGTGATGGCTGACCATCAGGTCCAAGCCGCAGCAATGAGAAATTTGGAGCGCCAATTGGGACAGCTTGTCAGTGCCCAAAATACTCGAACAGTTGGAGCTCTTCCAAGTGACACTGAGGCTAATCCAGAGGCATCTATTAATGTTGTGTCATTGAGGAATGGGATACAATTAGAAGAAGTCCAGTTGAAAAAGAGAAAACAAGTGACTTTTAATGAGAGGTAGGCCATTATAGAGTCAAAATCAGAAAAATCAAAGGAGCCAGAGAAGCCAGCTGCAGAGGAGGTGGCTGAGCAACCCCCACCATTAGACCACCACCTCCATTCCCTCAATGATTGCAGAAACTGAAGGATAATTCCGCATATAAAAAGTTTCTTGATATTTTGAAGCAGGTGCAAATCAATGTTCCACTGGTATACATCCTGCAAGAAGTGCCTAAACATGAAAAATACATCAAGGACATAGTGGCTAATAAAAGGAGGTTGATCTAATTCAAGACTGTGGCACTCACTGAGGAATGCAGCTCGAATCCAAAGCAAACTACCTCAGAAATTGAAGGATCCGAGTAGTTTCACTATCCAAATCTCGATTGGTAAGCATGCAGTCAAGCGAGCTTTATGTGATCTTAGAGTGAGCATCCATCTGATGCAACTATCTGTGTTCAGACAATTGGGTTTGGGTAAGTCACGCCCAACAACGATAATCTTACAGTTGGTTGATCGCTACCTTGCTCATCTGGAAGGGGTGATTGAAGATGTGTTAGTTCAAGTGGGTTCTTTCATATTCCTTGCTGATTTCATTATCTTGGACTACGAGGCTGATCAGGAAGTCCCATTTATTTCTTGGGCGTCCATTCTTAGCAACGGTTCGAGCTATTATTGATTTATGCAAAGGAAAGATGACGATGAGAGTAGGTGATTGAGTGGAGGTATTTAATGTGTATAAAGCACTCAGATTTTCAACCCACTATGAAGAGCTATCCGTGATTTCTATAGTGGAAAGAAATGCTACGTCATTGGTGCCTTATATGAGCCCCATAGATCCTCTTGAACAAACTTTGATTGGGAATAAAGAAGACAGTGAAGATGAGATGATAGGAGAAATTGAGCAAGTACTTGACATGTCATGAAATTATATCCATGGGTTTGGGAGATTTCAGGAGTTGGGTAGGATTGCTACTCTGACCCTTCCTAAGCCATCTATTGAAGAAGCTCCAAAGCTAGAGCTAAAGCCCCTTCCAGCGCATCTGCGCTATGCTTATTTGGGAAATTTTGAAACACTTCCAGTAATTATCTCGTCCATCCTGACTAATGTACAAGAAGAAAAATTGCTCAGAGTACTTCGCGAGCATAAAAAGGATATAAGGTGGACAATTGCTGACATCAAGGGAATCAGTCCATCGTTTTCCATGCATAAAATCTTTCGGGAAGATGGACACCACCCCAATGTTGAAAGGAAAAGGAGATTAAATCACATCATGAAGGAAGTCATGAAGAAGGAACTAATTTAGTGGCTCGATGCAGGTATCATCTTTCTTATCTCTGACAGCAACTGGGTAAGCCCCGTGCAATGTGTGCCTAAAAAAGGAGGGATGAATGTGGTTGAGAATGAGAAAAATGAGCTAATTCCTACTCGCACTGTGACGAGATGAAGAGTTTGCATTGATTACAGAAGGCTCAACAAGGCAACCCGCAAGGACCACTTCCCACTTCCATTCATTGACCCAATGTTGGACAGATTGGCGGGGGCATGAATATTATTGTTTCCTTGATAGTTATTCGGGGTACAACCAGATTGTCATATTCCTAGGGGATCAAGAGAAGATCACTTTTACTTGTCCTTACGGAACATTCGCCTTCAAGCGAATGCCTTTTGGTCTTTGTAATGTACCAGCCACTTTCCAGAGATGCATGATGGCTAATTTCACCGATATGGTGGAAAAATATGTGGAAGTTTTTATGGATGATTTTTCAGTCTTTGGATGATTGTTTGAAGAATTTGAACAAGGATTTGGCCTATTGTGAAGAAACAAATCTGCTATTAAATTGGAAAGTGCCATTTTATGGTGCAGGAAGACATCGTGTTAGGTCACAGGGTGTCTAGGAGCGGCATTTAGGTTGATAAGGCGAGGGTGGAGGCGGTTGAAAAATTACCTCCAGCCATTTCTATGAAGGGTGTCTGGAGTTTCTTGGGACACTCGTGATTCTATCAGCGCTTTATTAAGGATTTTTCTAAAATTGCTACTCCTTTGTGCAGGTTTCTTGATAAGGATGTAACTTTCAATTTTGATGACGCCTGCCTGAAAGAATTTGAAGAGCTCAAAAATAAGTTGGTGGCTGCCACCATTATTGCGGCACCAGATTGGTCCTTACCATTTGAACTTATGTGTGACGCAAGTGACCAGGTTGTTGGGGCAGTTCTAGGCCAGTGGAAGAACAAGGTGTTTTATACATCTATTATGCGAGTAAGACTCTTGATGATGCACAAATGAATTACACCACCAAGGAAAAGGAGTTTTTGGCCGTTGTGTGGGCCTTTGAGAAATTTCGGGCATACTTGGTGGGAACAAATGTCATAGTTTTTATCGATCATGCAGCAAACAGGTATCTATTTACAAAAAAAGAATCTAAGGCTAGATTGATGCGTTGGGTTTTGTTTTTGCATGAATTTGATGTAGAAATACGAGATCAAGAGGGCACAAATAACCAAGTAGCCAACCATCTATCAAGGCTGAAAAATCACGACCACGTGGAGGAGGGTGGACAAATTAAAGAAGCATTTCCTGATGAGCAAATTTTTTCTATCACCCAAGACCCTCCCTCATGGTACGCGGACAATGTGAATTATCTGGTGAACGGGGTACTTCCTTCGGAAATTGAATCTGAAGCTAGAAAGAGTTATCTACATCATGTGAACTTCTACTATTCGGATGAGCCATATTTGTACAAGAAGTGTGATGATCAAATGATGAGGATATGCATACCAGAAAAGGAGGTCGAATTAGTGTTGTATGATTGTCATGCGTCACCCTATGGAGGCCATCATGGAGGTGATAGAACAACTGCAAAGGTAATACAGTCCGGTTTATTTTGGCCAATATTATTCAAGGATGCCCATGCATTTGTTAAGAAGTGTGACCAGTGTCAAAGAACAGAAACAATCACAAAGAGGCATGAGATGCCTTTGAATAACATCCTGGAGGTCGAGATTTTTGATGTGTGGGGAATAGATATTATGGGACTTCCCATTTTCCAGAGGAAACAAATACATCTTGCTAGCAGTTGACTACGTGTCAAAATGGGCAGAGGTGTGCCAACAAATGTTGCTATGGTGGTAGCTGCATTTGTGAAAAAGAATATATTTTGGAGGTTTGGGACTCTACGTGTTTTGGTTAGTGATTAAGGGATACATTTTTGCAATTAGTTGTTGAATAACCTTCTCGCTAAATATGGAGTTTGTCATAGAGTTGCTACGGCATATCATCCTCAAACAAGTGGAAAGCTTACGTGTCTAATAGAGAAATAAAGCAAGTCTTAGAGTAGTCGGTGACTGTGAATATGAAGGACTGGGCTGCAAAGTTAGATGATGCCTTGTGGGCATATAGAACTGCATACAAAATGCCAATTGTGGCGTCGCCTTGTAAGCTTCTTTATGCGAAGGCATGTCACTTGCCTGTTGAACTTGAAAAAAAAGCGTACTGGCCATTAAGAAGTGGAATATGGACCTTGAATCCACGGGTGAGAAACGACTCATGCAGTTGAATGAGTTAGATGAGTTCAGGCTGCACTCTTATGAAAATGCTAAGCTATACAAAGAGAAGACAAAAATATGGCCTGACAAGCTTATCAAGTCACATCACTTCGAGCTAGGCCAACAAGTATAATTGTTCAATTCTAGGCTAAAGCTGTTTCCTGGGAAGTTAAAATCAAGATGGTCAGGACTGTTTGAGGTAGTGAGAGTTACTCATTATGGTGCAATTGAGTTGCGCGCGTTAAATGGTGAAATAAAAATTTTAGTGAATGGACAAAGATTGAAGCACTATTGGGGAGGAATAATTGATCGTGACAAGACCAAAGTTCTACTCGCTGAAGAGTAAAAGAGGCCCTGCGTCATGCCACGATGTTAAATCAGGCTCTTGTTGGGAGGCAACCCAAATTTTATTGCTTTCATAGCTTAGCTATTTAATTTTTTAGTTAGAGTAAAATAGAGTTTGCATTTTTTTTGTAGGCATAGAAATTATAGGTAGAATGGTCTGGGACATGTAAATTGGATATATAAAAGGCTTGGGAGATCAGGACGTTATACATAAAAAAACATTGCGGAAGTTCAGCGCCCAGGTCAGCGCCCCACACTACCTGGGGTGCGCCAAACAGTAGATCAAAACCCCCCAGCACCAGGCATAGCATGGAACGCTGGGCTGGGGCGTACCAGGTTGTTATGGCTCGTGATAGAGCAAGAAAAGGCAAGGGAATAGGGAAGTCCTCCACCACTACCCCCATTCCCCAAAAGCACAATCAAGGAGAACGATCGTTGAGGCAAGCTAAAGGAAAATAAGTTGCCGAGGGATCACAACAGGAACCATTGAGACCAATTCCTTGCTTGAATGTAGTCACTTACGAGGCTATTGCATGGCATAGGGATTTAGTTCCATATGGGAGGTACATTTCCGAGATGGGGATTAATGTAAAAGCTTTAGAAAGAAACTTCCCAGATGTACTTGGCCGGTTGCGCGCACTGAACTTGGACAAACTCATAGAATGCCCCGACCATGTAAATTTGAGCATGGATTGGGAACTGTACGCCAACTGGAATGCAGGCTTGTTTAGGGGAAATGTACATGGGAAGGACGAGCCACTGGATAGGCGGTCCTTATGTGCATTTTTGGGGTTTGAGAATGCTGGACCGAGTAAGCTACAGAAATTGTCAGAAGCCCAAACTACACAAGTATACATCACACTCTTTGTGGTATTGATTCAAATGCCAAGTGGACTAGAAATCAAGGTGATATTCACCTTTAAATGGTTCGCTCTAATTTCAACAAGACCACCAAAGTGTGTCAGAATTTTGTGCAAGCTAGACTCATGCCAGTGGAGCACAACAGCGAATGCACTCGAGCTACAGTGTGTGTCATATTCTTTTTTATGACTGGCAGACCCATTAATTTGGGTGAGATCATGCTCGGTGAGATGGCTCGCACTCATTTGGGTGGTAGATTAAGAGGTTCTTTTTCGGCAACTTGCTCACGCAATATATGCTCTCCCGAGAGGTGCCGGAGTACCTAGGGTATGATGAGCTAGTGGAGGCACCTAAAGGGCTGTTAGACATCACATCCTTGTTGGAGACTACGTCTAAGCTCACTCAAGCAGCACAAAATGAAAGAGATGAGAACTTTAACAGGTATCTTTATAACTCCTTGAATTTAATCATGAGCAGGATGGGTGTGACCGACCAGGAACGTATGTATTTACGCAATGACTTGTCGAGTTCGTCCAAAGATATGTTGGGGATTTTTCTTGCAATCCGAGTTCACTCGTCGGAGGACGCAAACACTATCAAAGGCTCAGACATGAAGGACGAAGGTTGCTGACAATGTTATGGGGCCCATGTCTTTGGTACCTCTAGGACCTGATGGTGATGTGCCCGGAGATGTGACTGGTGAGCACGTTGAGGAGGACTCCGACTGACATTTCTTTTCACCCTACTCTGTTTTACAATTTTTTTACATGCATCAGGGACTATGCATGTGCTAAGTGTGGGGTGGGAGGACTACTACTTTTGATATACTTTGTATAAATCGTATAAATTTGTCTCTTTTATTAGTTTTACTCAGTCTAGTCTTTAATCTAGTTTGTTTTAGAAAGGAAAAAAATACAAAAATGCAAAAGAAAAAAAATATTAGAAAAATCTCGGACTTTGCCCGACGATGGATCTTTTGGACAATTTTCTTGAGGGAAAAAGTCGATTAAAAACACCAAAAAGATTTTTTTTAGATAGTTAGGTAGTATCCCTTGGTTTTTCTTTGGGCACTGGTTCTTTTCCAAGGATGTAGCTCGAACCGGTTACTTTATTTTTTTTATGAGTAGGTTAGGAAGAAACTCAGTTGCTATGAGTTACCTATTGACTTGTTTGGTGCTGGCATATTAGTCTATGACATGCACTCTATCTACCTGTACATTTGGTTTGAATTATTATACCTAAGTAAAATAAATAGCCTACCTTGTGACACCTTTTTCTCAGTTGTTTGAATTGTATTCCACATAGTGCAATAATGCTTAAATTTTCTCAATTATGTGTGCTTGCTTGACTTAAGAGTTGAACAGAACCGTCTTGATTGAGTCATGTGCAATGTGTGTGTGAGGAATTGTGATTCTCTGTTCTATCCTGCGTAGTCTAGAACTTTCCCCGTGTGTTAATCGAAATGAAACCATTACATTGTGCTAGTCTAGGAGATGACGTAGGCGTTTCTTGCTAGATCTGGATATGCTTTCCACTTGAAGATAAAAAATTTCTTCGCTAGCCCCTTTGAGCCTATAGACATTTCTTTTGGCACCCATATTACAAGCCATATCCCTATTTTGTTCTTAATTTGAGATTATTGAACCTTTACCTCCTAAGGAACTTAGTCACTAAAATAAGTAAGGTGATAGATTGAGGAGTATCTTTCGAGTGGAACCATGGAAGGTCCATTTGGTGCACTAAAGTTGAAAAAAAAGGTCACTAGCCAATAAACCTTAATGTATGGACTGTGTGTAGAAAAAAAAAAGGAAAAAGAAAAAAACACTTGCAAGAAAAAGAAAAAAAAAGATAGTCAATTAATGTAGAAAAACATACACCTCCTAATCTTACTAGTTTGTGCTAGTGGGAGTATAAAAGTGTTTAATGAAAAAAAAGGGCTATGTTGTGTATGGTTTGTGGCGAGTGAATTGGTTGAGAAGAATAAGTGCTCGATTTGTGAGTATAGTGTATTAAAGTGCTTAGGAGGGTTAATCACTATTCCTAAATGTATCATACACGTCCCTTAGTCTATATTACAACCTTAAAGTTCTAATTGATCCTAGATTTGGCTAGCTTAGATTAGTAGAGATGTACACTACAGGCAAGTTTATGGTACGATCACGGGATGCATATGAATTCTTTGTGAGAGTGCGAATTTTGTTCAATTGTGTGAGGTCCTTAATTTATATTCAAAATCATATTTGAATGTGTGGACTAGTATATATTCACTCTTTTGTTTATTGGTGAGGGCCATGATCTTATGAATGATTGATAATGTTGTGAACTTCTCTTGTTCGGTAAGTGCGCGAGTTGAGAGTGCTTAGTTGTTACAAGTCGGCTTTTGAGGTTGGGTGGTTACAAATAGGTTGTTTGAATTGATTGAATTGAAATGTTATACTTGGTCATGTTTAAAACGGGAAGAATGTAAATTTTGTATGTTCATGCTTGATTGCCGGTATCGGTCATAGTCAAGGGTAGAGTGTATGGTTAAAAATGAAGTGCTTCTCTATAGATGAGATTTGCATGTAATTGGGATAGAGTTGTTAGTCCCATAGCTCGAGGAAGAGCAAGAGTCTAAGTGTGGGGTGTTGATATTTATCTTAAAGCATATATATATATATATATATATATCGCCTCATGTTTTACTCGTGTTTCGTGGATTTCGAATGTAAAATATGTTAATTTATATTAATTCAGGGTGTTTATATATGTAGAAATTATCCGGAAGCAATTCGGGGCGAAAAGTGCGAGATTAGAGCCAAAACGGACGAAAAAAGGAAAATTGGGATTTTCAGCGCCACAGGCAGTGCTCCACGCCACCTGTGGCGCCCTTGGCAGAAAGTTTGATAAGCCAGCGCCAGCGTCGGGCGCTGGGCTGGACGCTGGTGATGGGAAATATCCAAATTTTCCCAGGAGAAGGTTATTTATGTCCTAGACCTACCCAACGTGTATAAAAGCAAGACTAAGCTATTTTTGGAGGAGAGACGCCACTTTGAAGAGAAAATACACACGAAAAATATTTGGGAGGGGAGAGATCTCAGTTTTCTTCATCTTTTCTTAGTATTTTTAATTATCCAACACTTATGAATTTGTTTGATACTATCATGAGTGGCTAAAACTCATAGTTCTGGGGTTGTGATTTAGTCATGAATATTGTTGTTTAAACGTTGACTTAACCTTGATTATAATTCACCAATATATGGTTGTTTCTTCAATTCTATGATTGATTGTTTACTTGTCTGTCCAGCAATTATGTTCTATTTACTATCTATGTTATGCTTAGGAAAGACATGTTTGGATTAGAGAAGAATTGAAGAGAGCACGATCTTAACTCTGGAGGGGGGGGATTGTGGTTATGATATGAATATACCTAGTCAACGTGCTTAATTAAATATCATAATCTTAATAGATTGATTTCATAGGAATATAGGCCTTAATCTATTTTGAATAGGCGAGTAGTACTTCGGGAGAAGGCTATCGATTAATTAGCAACCGTGAGTGAATTGTATGAAAGGGAGAGTTAACGAAAACACAATAAGATTGGTGAATCGATCACAACCCTGAAATATTTGTCTCTACTGAATACACACCAACCATTTTACTGCTTGATAATTGTTACATCTCGCGTTTTTCGTATGTTAAAGTTCGTCTTCAGTAAATTGACATAAAATCGGGGATGAGATTACCTTGATGTTAGCATATTTATGCTATTTATACCAAGCAATAAGTAAGTTCCATGAAGGAAAGGGTACACGAATTAAAGCAAATGAGTTTCGTTGAAGGTTTTCGAATTGGGGTAAACTACGGGTCGGCGATAATACCCAATACTTATGGACTAGTATCATGCAAGGTACCATATGACCACGATAGTATGATGTATAAGTATATTTAAAATAAGTAGAATTTTAAGAAATTTGAAATAATTCTAAATTATGTGGGTAATTGGTTAATTATTGGGTAATGTCATATTACCTAATTAATTAAGGATATATATATATATATGATATTGACTAAAGGTGGCAGACACTCCCTTTATAATGAGTGACTAATGACTTTAATTGAAAGGTGGCATTATAACGTATAAGTCAATTAGCATTTTGGCTTCATTAGACTTAAATAAACAAAGTAAAGAATATGAGAACACTTTTCCTAAATGAACCATTCCAAACAAGGTCCCTCAAACCTAGCAAGTTTCTGAAAGAGATCTTACAACATCTTCCTAAATTTAAACAAACACTATTATCTAGCTAGTTCAACAAAATTCCTTGCGACAAAATAATTCCAACAAGAATTATTGAAATCATAGCAACGTAAAATCTTGCGGTTCTAGAGGAGTACGGTGCAACCTTTTTCCAAGAATATCATACGAATTTTTCCCTACTCCAGGTATGTTAAGGCTAAGCCCTTCCTTCATTTTGGCATAATCTCGTAATTACACTAGTTTGATAACGAAGCATCAAGAAAAATCTATATCCCGGAATTTACGTATATTTTCTAGTTTTATAAATTACACTATTCTTTTTATCGGGACTTCATATTTATTACTTGAACTTTTCAGTTCTTAGAAATAGAATATCACTATATTAAGAAACTCATTCGTTGTTTTCAGTCTGACCAATGTCGCATAATTGTCAAATTATGAAAGTCTCTGATTGACCACCAAATTAAATACCAAATAAAGATGTCTACTGCTTCATGTACTTGAAGCTTTTATTGATGCATGCATGCAAATGTTAAAATTCCCTTTTGACATCAAGGAATTGAGTATTTTCTTCTTCCAGTCAAGAGAGCAGAGAGTCTATGTATCCAGTATTACATTATTTTCATTACCATCGAGCCATAATCGATGAGCAGGCCCCTATTGAGAAACCTCTGATCAGATGGTAAGTTATATACCGAGCCTACTGTGGCCGAGCGCCTATGAGCGAGCCGAGTTGGTCGAGATACAGATTCTAGTATGGCTGAGCGCCTATGAGCGAGCCTACTACGACAGAGCAGTTATATATATGTATACCAATCCTAATAGGGCCGGACAACTATTTTACTTACTATATTGAGAGATTTGAGTCAGTATCAGCAGTTAAACATATCTTCAGATTATCGTTGACTTCCAGCTACTTGTAGTTATTATATTATCAGTTCAATTTCAACTTTCAGTACATTGCCCTACATACTTGGTATATTATTTCGTAGTGACGTCCCTTTCTGGGGGCACTGCATTTCATGCATGCAGGTTCAGACAGACAGACGGGTAGACCTCCTCAGTAGGTTTTTTCCCGAGTTCAACTTTATCGGTAAGCTCCCCGTCCTTTGGAGTTGCCGGGTTTAGAAGTTTTGTGTACATCTTGTGTATATATGTAGATAGGTTATGGGTAGGTCGGGGCCCTGTTCCGATCATTACATCTATCAGTAGAGCTTGTAGACATATCCTTTCGGTTAGCGCAGTATGTTAGGCTTGTAGGCCTTGTACGTATATTTTGTTGGCTTATCAGTTGTAGTAATTATGACGGCCTTGCCGGCCCAGCTGTATGTTGACATTTAGTCAGTGTTAGTCTCTATGCAGTTTTATATTTTGCATTGCACATTATCTTGTAATGCGTCCCATGGCCAGAGTATACATATATGAGTCTCTTAGTCGCAAGTTGGTATGCAAGGATAGATGAGGTACCAGGTGTCGGTCTCGCCCCCAGGCTCGGGGCGTGACAATAATTTAGTGTCTACTTAGAATTATTGTTTAGTATAATTACACTCTTGAACTAAAATTGGCTCGACTGAATAACAATCTTGGTGAATTTAGTGGGTAGTTGATAAAGGTCTCTGTGGGTTCGACCCTCAACTTATCATGTTATTACTTGTACAACCACGTATACTTGCATGTGTGTTAGGTAGAAACATCGAGTACAGGAGAAACTCCTTTTTCCCTCGTGTACGGTGATGAAGCTCTAATCCCGGTAGAAGTGGGCGAGTCCACTTTGAGATATTCTCAGACAAATGAAAAATTGAAGAACGAAGCAATGATAATCAACTTGGAACTGCTCGAAAAACGCAGGGACTTGGCGCATGAGAAATGGCAACTCAAAAGCAGAGAATGGAGAGATATTACAATCAAATAGCCAACTTCCGTTATTTCAAAGTAGGAGACTAGGTTCTAAGGAAAGTAACCCAAAATGCTCGGGAGCTCAATGCGGGAAACTAGGTCCAACATGGGAAGGTCCCTACTGGATTTCAACTATCACTGGGAAAGGTTCATACGAGTTGGAGAACTAGAAATGACACAAGTTGCCTAGAAACTGGAACGTGGCACACCTCAAAAGATATTATTGTTGATGAAAATATTCAAGTGAAAACTATGTGTTGCACTCTTTTTCCCTTTGTTCAGTTTTTGTCCCAATTAGTTTTTTCTGGCAAGGTTTTTAATGAGGCAGCGACAGCAACAATAAGACCTTTGATATCAAGGCAAATAAATAAGCTTCCACTCGGGGATAGTTAGGTAATCTTTGGTTTGATAAGAAATTCGTGTTGGGAAGTTAAGTTTGCTACCAAACAGAGGTTACCCGACCATTCACGAGCACAAACCACTAGAGGACTGTTAAGTATTCTTTCACTCGATAGCATGGATCCCTAAGGGGAAGTAAGGTATGTTGCCGAGTGAAGAATTACCTAGCAATTCATTGGTGGAACCTTCGAAGATACAAGACTTCCAGTATTCCAATTCGCACTCTTCACATTCGAACACTAGGGGGAATGATATGAGGATACAACAACATTGACTGCCATGTCAATCGAGGAACGAAAATCAGGAAATAAAATGCATCATCAAGACCGAGGATTGTGCAGCCAGCTCGGTAGGAACAAGTTGTACAAGATAACCACAAGTAATGGAAATTTCTTTTCTGCACAAAAAAATGCTTATGTACTTTTCGAAAATAGAAGGAGTAAAATGAAATCTTTTTGCTTTTATCTTGATTCTTTTCTAAACGATGAAATAACTTTGTCATTTGAAAGTTAAACAAGTACTTCAAATGTTAGTGTCATAATGAACAGGAGACGTCCTCTTCAAGAGCACCGTAAACATAAGAGAACCCCCTCTTATAAAAACTCTCACGTTAAAGGGTTGGTTCCAGAAGAACCTATGCTCAGAATCTAAAAGGCCATCGGGGAAAAATACACACGATGCTGCATATGAAAAGGATGCAAAAAGCAAACTTGTGCAAATACTTATAGAAAACCTCACGTAAAAGGAATAATGCTTGGAACCAAAATGCTTCGAGGAAAATGCATCTAAGACTACACATAGTAAAGTGCGAACAGAAAAAATGTGCGCAAAATGCTTGAGTAAGTGCAAAGGTTAAAGACTTGCATGGATATTCAAACGAAAGTAAGACTCAAATGATACTTGAGAAAAAAATATGTCTTTATTAACAAGAACGTGCCAAAACAGTAAAAGTACAAAATGCTAAAAAGAAAAGAAAAGCTAAACTACAGCGCCTCCGAAACCAGGAGGAAGAGAAGTTTCTGCATTCTCGGGAGATGTAGGTAAGTCCACTGATGGCTCAATGTTTTCCCAGTATGGTCTTCATCATCGTCGCCTTCCGATCCTTCTTCAGTTCCCTAAAACTTGAAACTAGAACCAGAAGCATCAGACTATTCCAGAAGTCCATTTTTAGCTGCCAACTCAAGCTCTCGGGCCTTAGGAATTTTGACATCAAAGTCAATGATACCAGTTTTGGCCTCTTCCATGGTTTTTCTCCACATGCTGTACATGGCATATATTTTTTGAACAACGAGGGAAGACGCTCGGCGCTTAAGTTTTTCTTTGAGTTGGGTAACCTCGGCAGAAAGGCTTTCCCGGACGGACCTAGCAAATTTGAGGCTGACATCAAGGTCGCGAACAGTTTAACAAAAGAGCCTATAATGCTCGATAGTTAACCTGTACTTCTCTTCTAGCTAGGCGTGCTTCGCCCCCACAGCAGCCAACTCTTCAGTTTTGGAGTTCAAGGCTGCCTCTAAGTTAATCACACTTTCAGCGGATGCAGCCTCATGATCAGTTGCAGCAAGAACGGCATCCTGGACTTCAGCCCATTTGGCCTTTGCTTCATCAAATCTAACTCTCAGGGGCCCAATTTCTTGGCTAAGGGTTATCACTTCTTGCTCGATTTGATTCAAACGAGCCTCCAAAACAATGGCCTCAGTAGTTTTGGTTTCAATTCTAAGAGGCGGAGAACAGTTTGGTCTCATTCTACCAAAAGTTGATTCCTTTCATAAGTAAGTTCCTCCTTCTCACGAATCAACCTCTGAAGACCCTCAGAAGCAAGTAAGTTGGTCTACAAAATGAGAAGAAGTAAAACTTAGAATATTTTCATACAAAATAGAAGAAGTAATGAAGGAAGAAAAAAATGTACCCCTGCAGCGTTATGCATGGCATTGTTCAACAAGCACTATACCGGGAATGCCTGAATCTTTTCCCAGTCTTTTTCTGAAGCCAAAGGCTTCAGGTAATTAGCAAGCTCCACCGGCCGAGATAGCAAGTTGCACCCGGTAGAGACCGAAATAGTAACGTTCCTCCTCCTTTGTTGATCTTCAGAAGGGGCATCATAAAATTTCCCAAATTCCCATGAACTGGGAACTATGGAAGAGGAACACCTTCTTCATGGCCAGGTGCGGCCGATGGAGGTGTAGTAGATGCTGGTGGAAAAATGGATGAAGATGGAAGTGATGTAGCAGTTGCTGGTGTTGGTGAAGGTGGAGATGAAGCTGATGAAGTTGAAGAGGAACACCGTACATAAGTGTTTGCGCCTGAAACAGGCCCAGAGATACCTGTTCGAGTAAGTGCTTCATAAGCAGCCTCGCTGCATCAGCAAGATCAACCAAAACGTCCTCCTCGGGGACATCAACAGAGCCCGCATGTAGGCCTAATTTTGTGAACGAGTCAGAAGGGTTCAACTAAGTTCTTCATATACAAAAAATGGAAGCAAGGTAAATTAAAATTATCATGATTTTTGGCCTTCCACTCGTATTTAAGGGCCAGTTCTTTCCACAAACGAGTTTCAAGCGTTGTGATGTTCAAGATCTTCTGGATCCAACCGTCCAAACCTTCCACCACCTGTGGGATCCATCGAGTTGTTGAAACATGAGAAGGGTGAATAGTTGATACGGTCATAAAAGAATATCTTGTAAAAAGAAATACTAAACAAAGAGCTTACGAGTGTGGTTCCAAGCGACTGGAAAGGATGAAGCCATTGTCGAAATGATGTCTTTGGTAGCAACCGTAATGAACCATTCCATCAACCCACGGTCGTTGTCATCATCCATGCTAGGCAGCAATGCATGGTGGCCACGCTTGAAAAGGTTTATCATTCCCCCGGGAAAGTTTTTGGGAGAATAGAGATTCATCATATGAGCTAAGTTTAGCTCCTCTCTATTTTCCTGGCACAAACGTCGAAGGCAGGCGATCGTCCTCCACACTAAAGGACTTACCTGTGCCAAACACACCTGGCAGCGAAGGTAAAACTCCACAATCACGCAATCGAGCTCTCCGCTCAAAGAAAACTCAGTCAAAATGAAGGGATACTTGAAAAAGTTTGTAAAACCTTCCTTGGGAAGGGTCGCTCGCTCCGATAGATCAGGAGAAATGATATCTAACTCATGACATTGGCAGTCCTCCTACGCAACAGGAATACTAAGTCTTCTTAGGATGATAGAACCCACCGATGGAGGAACAAAGTCCTCGATTTTGTTCTTGTTCCTTATAGAACCAGCACGCTTAGAGGAAGAAGCCATTAAAAAAGAAGAAGGAAGAGATTTTGTATCTGAAGAGAATTAGAGAAAGGATGGAAAACAAAGAAGCAAATCAGAAGCTCAAGAAATTATGAAACGCAAAGGAAAAGAATGTTGCGTATAAGTAAAATTTTGGCGGCTAAATTCATGGCCATGATTACCTCGACAACCGACAAAATTTGTATTGAATCATGGGATGACGCATGTTCAAGGCATTAAATGCGGAGAGACATGCGTCTAATCAACTGTCAGAAACCTTCAGAGGGAGTCATAGTTGTTCCCGCCAAAAAGGTGTTTCTACCAACTTTCCGGTTACACAAAGTTATGTCACCGGAAAGAAAAGGGACTATCTGTATAAGATGAAATATAATATGAAACGTGGTCATCTAAAGGGAGCACACGCGGAACCCAAGAAGAAGTTGGCCGAAGACCAAACGCTGTCATTCCGCTTGTCACTAGGAAAGATAATGTTCATAAAGGTGTATTAAATGATCTGCGCCCGGTAGCATTTACTAGGGAATATTCTGCAGCATTAAGAGCGACGGTCCGTTACAGATAATTTGGCATTGATGTTCATCGTTACATATTCATCAATGAACCTCGTAATTAACATTAAAGGAGGACACGTCCTAGGACCTCCTTCCCTAGAGATAACTACAGATAGTGAGCTCAATTACCATTGTAAAGGACACAAATTTTCTGGCTAAACTTACACTACATTCTATACAAATCTTAATACAATCTTATTTTCTTGCTTTTTGATCTCATCATTTCTGCGCCCTGAAACCGTGTTCACAAAATTATCATCTCTGTTGTTTTATCTACATTCTACGGATAAGTATTATAAAATTCTTAAAATATTGCATTATTTCAGGATCAAATTAGCTCACTTGTCTAGAAACCACGTATAAATTCAATTGTATTGTTTTACGGATAAATAAAGATATATTTACATGGTTGCTGCCGAGACTAGCGGGTCCCTTGACCCCTCAAGAGGCAAGGTAGGTCCGCCTTGTCATACGTATCTCCACATACAAAAAATTATTTCAAACGCCTAATCCACTCAATCATTTGGCATGCAGATACTGATAAAAAAAATTAGCAGCGATTAGAACTTGACCGTGTCAGGTTCTGTATGTATACAAGTCACTTGTTTCCAAAATAGGGAGAACTTTTGTCCCAATGGGATGAATGTTTTTGGTAAAGATTCAATTCAAATACTTTTTGAGCCATATGTGCGGCAAAGCCTCCCATAATGTCCTCTGTTGTATGAACTAATAGGAGATCAAGGATCAGAACTTTTCTGTTCGAGCTTGCTATTTCTTACACCTTTTCTCAGCAAGAAAGGGGATTTGCATACTCTTACAGCTTCGTTAACTAGGTCGGCAAAAGTGACCCAACCCATTTGATCTGCCCAACCTACCCAAGTTTTAATGGATTGAGCATGAGCTACTTTAATGATGCAGTAAGTTTGGACACAACCCAGCTAAACCCATTTATTTTCAATAGTCCAAATCAGCCCATGATTTCAGCCTAAACTGACCCATAAATAAAAATTGCCATTTAAAGCTTCTAAGGGCGTGTTTGATATGAAGAAAATGTTTTCCTTAGAAAATATTTCTTAGAAAATGGAGTAATTTTATCATTAATTCTACTTCTTTTTTATTATTCTGTTCTTTGTTACAAGATAAAGAACTATCAAATAAAGTACTAAATCTAAATTGGAGAAAGAAATCATTAAGCATGAATTGATATTTATTCCAAACCATAAGACAAGAAGCAAAAGGAAAAAAAGAAAAAATCAACATAGACCATTCCAGAATGATATCTACGAAAAATGAAAATAAAAATTATTATTATATATGAAAATATTTTATATATATGATTGTTTAATAGTTGAAAGTTTTGCAAATATTTGGATCAATTTGGACTGATTGGATTATAACCCATTATTTAGTTCATTTTGACTCATCCCATCTTAATCCAACTGAACTTTGGCAGAGATCGAGCCATTTAATGAGTCAGCTCATCTTGATCGATCCAAATATAGCCTAGACAACCTATCTGCGTTGACGAACCAGACTTCTTGATATAGAAGATCCAAGATTATCCTCAAACTTCTTTACTTTAAAGCTGAATTTCTTACATGTGATCTTACCATCATCAAATTCATCATCCAAGGTTACTAAACTCAATATAGAATATTTACATGTCAAAATATATATTGAGGTATATCCTTTGGGTGTGGTATTTTGGCGATTATACAATGGAAAATCTGTGCATCGAACAGAAATGCAGGGTATAATTTCGTACAATAGACCCTTCTCATCCGTGCTTCTCCGGACCCCGCGCCTAGCGAAAGCTTAGTGCACCAGGCTGCCTTTACAATAGAAAATCTGTATGTTTCCGTAATGATAGCGAGATAGCATGAGTAATTTACCATTCTACGTTGAGTGAGAGTCTTCTTAAAGTTTTCGAAGGGCCAACAACCTTGTACTGCCTTGGACAATTGACATCATAGGAGTAAAAGAAAATATCAGTGTAAAGGGCAACAACATAGTCCAAACAGGCCATCATATTTCTCATAACTGTAATCAGCAGGTTAAAGGGTACAGAAACAGCAACTCAAATCCGCAGAATTTCACATTAATTGGATTGAAATGACAGAAGCTCCACAGAAGGGCCACCACTTTATTAAGAGGTACCATCTGCATGGTGGTAATTCTGTTCAAACTATTTTCAGTCAGATCTCAGCAGAAAATGTAGCCAGTGCTTCCTAAAAGACAACTTATAACCTTGTCCAGCTAGTACATCCTTAAGAACCTAGATAACTCATTATATTGTTTACCCTTCAAATAACAGTTGAATTTGTACATGGTTTTAAGAATACGTGATCTAACTCGATACAAAATGAGAAATCAGATTGAAATTGAAATAAACAATGAGAAAGTAAATGCAAACCACACAAGTTGAATAATCTTAGCCTTGGAAGGTTAGCCACCCTCGAGCCAAAAGTGCTTTTATTTATATCGGAACAGAATGACAAGATAATAAATACTAGAAATAACAATATATTGCTTTGGGATGTGTATTACAATGTGCTTTACAAGTAATCAGACTTCCCTTTATATAGCAGGGGGAGTTCTACTTTAGGTACAATTCTATAATAGGTAAAAATCTCAGAGTTTGCTGATTGACCGGTTCTTTATTGATACGTGTCGAGATTCTCACCGAAATATCCGACATGTTACAGATATTTCGGCCTTCCATTGTTTCGGCCTTCTCTTATTTATACCGAAAATGTTTTCCTCGAGCTTATTCCAGGTCAGGGTCGATTCTATGATCACCAGCTTAATGTTCTTGAGGATGAACATTCTGATCTCGTGTTCTGGTTCGATGAGACTCGGGATCGATCTTCAACCAATCACGTTCTGAGCTTGATCTGTTTGTTTAACCAAAAAATAAGATTTTTAGTCAAAGGTTATTTTTAGAAGAACTAGGGTTACTGATAACCAAATAATTCCTTACTTCCTCGGTAATTCGCTCAGAAGGAAATAAAATTGTCAAAAAGTAAAGTAAGAATAATTGATTGCATTGAATAAGCAAGAGAAAATAAATATATTTCGATAGTCCTCAGAACTTGTCCTTACAAACGAGATTCTCCCCCCTTATATATGAGTTTACAAATATAACGTTTCCTCATATTTATGACGGAATCATTATAGGCCTAAATGGTATTAATTGTCTGTTATGACTGGTAATCGTTACTGTCTATGAGGATTTTGTAACGATTCTGATTCCCCTTCCTCATTAATTGTAGGTTCGTGAATCTTTCCTCTTTTCAGTCTTGATTCATTCGGCTCGTGCCTCTTCAACAGCTGTTTAGATCCAAACGTTGGTTCTCCATTATCTCGTGGGTGTTTACCTCGTACTTCTTGTGCTTTATATATATTTTAAATAAAATATGTCAGTTGTCATTTCCTCATTGTTCCACGTATCAGTCTCTGTCAGCTAAATAAAATTTCACGTGTATCAATTATTTATCACCAATACAGATAGTCCCCCCCCCCCCCCTTTTTTAATATTCTACAATTGAATATTTGGGATGTGGTATATATTTATGGCGAGAATTCTTTGCTGCCGTTTCCCAAGCATCATTGTGTTATCTTCAGAACCAACGTGTCATATGTCACTTCCATTTAATGCATATTGCATGTGGCTTTTGATGATTGGTTTTGTGGCTTCTCAGCATTTTTAGGGCTTTTCTGCGGTTGCGTCAGTCACGAAGTGACGATTTCATTCTAACACTTCATCATGACCTACTTTATATGATGGTAACTTCTCCTTATAAATACTTCATACTTCTTAGGTTTTACAAAACATTCATTCTACAGTGCTCTTCTTCTTCATTCTTCCTTCTTTCTTCCGCATATTCCTCTGTTAATTCCTTATACAACCATGTCTTCATCAACTCCCGACTCTCGCAAAGTTGTAATTGTTGATGAAATTTCTCCTTCATTTGCTCCTGTTAGAAGTAGAAGAGGAGGCAGACTTTTTAGTTTAGGTTTGTTGTCCATTCGTGGTTCTTCTTCTCAAACCACTACTCCCACTCCTTCTTCTTCTAAACCTAGGGCTTCTTTAACCCCTAAATCTTCTTCTAGAAATATGGAATCGAATGAACCTATATGTGAACCAACGGTTGATGAAATTGTTCCGCATGAATTTTCTTTCTCATCTGCTCGTGAAACCATTAGAAATAAAGTTTCTTCTTTAGCCTCTCATGATCGTGCCGATCTTTATCCTACCCAATCACCACTGGTTTAATTTCTCTTGTTTGAATAGATGCAACTAGAAATCTGACTTCCCAGTTTTAGTTCCTGGTTCAAACCAAAGAATAACTTCATACAGGATGGTTATTCCTTTATTTATACATATCCTTTCACTTTAGAATATAGACCACCTATTGACCCAGTAATTATTGAATTCTGCCGCTTCTTTAATGTATTCCAAGGACAGATCGGTTCCATTATTTGGAGGGCTTTTGCATGCCTTTGTTATCTATCTAACTTGGCTTCCTTGCCTTTCACCTTTCATCACTTACTTCATCTTTAATCCCCTAAATTATTTCGTGAAGGGGTTTTTTCTCTCGTGGTTAGAAGCAAGAGGGTAGTTATCCCTAAGGATGATAGAGATTGTGGCTGGTATGCCCGCTTTTTCGCTACTCCCAGAAGTGCTTTGGTGGGTGAAGAGAATATGTATTTTCCATAAAAGTGGAATTTTGCACGTAAGTATATTTCCCTTATGTTTTCTTTTCTTTCTTGAAATAAGAAACTTACACTCTCCTGTCTACTTTTTTAGCAACCATGGAAGTTTTTTAGGAGATTCCTAACTTCCGTGCTTGGGTAGAAAAGTTATTGTCAGTTTCCCCCATGGAAAGAAGGTCTTAGAAATACCTTTCTCAGAGGTTTGGTTGGAAAATCAAAATACACGGTACCTTTCCTGTTTAATTTTTCTTCTTCTCTTTGTGTTAGCTTAGGAGCTTCTTACCGAACTTCTCTCTTTTTCTAGGATTTCCTATTCATGGTGTCAGTCCTGCGTCTATTTCTTCTACAAGACTTTCAGTATCTCTTGCTCGAGAGAGAATTTTTAGCTCTTCATCGAAAAGAGAAGTTGACGGAGCCCATGGCTCTGAAGGTGAAGAATAACATGAAGAGGTCTATTTAGTGCTCATGCCTCAGGTTAGGAGGCGCGTTATTTTCGATGATGAAGCTACCCCTCCTCCAAGTCCAAACCCTTCCAGGATTTTAGATGAGCCCAAAAGTGCTACATTAGTGATTTCTGATGAAGAGATGAATATTCCTCCTCGTGATTCTACTGATCAGTTGTTTACCTGTGGTTTCGATAATGAAGACTTTGGTCCCGTTTCTGAAGAGTTGCCTCTTGATTCTCTTTCAGTGTCAGCCCCCATTCATTCTCAAACTCCCTTACCTGAAGTTGCAGCTACTGCCCCCCCCAGTGACTGCTTCTACCATTCCAATTTCTACTACTTCTCATGCAAAAGTTGGGTCTTCTAGTAGAAATAAAGCGATGAAGAAGATTATCATCGAGGTTCCTGAGAGTGGGAACTTGCTGAAAAAATCGGGTCAAGCTGATGTTTGGTTGAAACCTTTGCTTGGTCCAGTAGAGAAGGCAAAGTTGGAGAGTCACAGCTCTTTGACTTGGATGAATGATATTGTTCATTCATCTCTGAAGGTTCGAGTTTTAACTTTACTTATTTTTTCCTTGTTGTTATTTAATTTTATTTAACCATAACTCCCTTCGCTTCTTTTGTAGATCAATTTGATAGGCACGGAGATTATGAAAAGAATTTTCCACACCGATCAACAAGTCATTGACTTCCGTACCGAAGCTAACAACTGGAAGGAGCAATTTGAGGGTCTTCAACTGGAGAAGGAAGCTTTGGCTGAGGAGGAGAATGCCTTGGAACAACAAGCGAAGATGGTTGCTGCTGAGTTAGCGATTGAAAATGCATCTTCAAGTCAAGTTGGCAAAGACAAGGATATCCTTGAGTCTTCATTCGCTGAGCAGCTTTGGAAATCCACTGAAGAGATAAGAGGTCTGAAGGAACTTCTTAACCAGAAAAAGACTTATGCCGGGGAGTTAGTTCAATCACTTACATAAGCTCAAGAAGATCTATGTGCCTCTTCTAATAAGATCAAGTTCTTGGAGAGTTCTTTTGCCCCTTTGAAGACTTACTTCTAAGCTTTCAAATTTGAGAAAGAAGAGTTGAAGGCTGAGATTGACCAGTGAGAGAAAGATTATGAAGATCTTGAAGATAATCTGACACTCGACGTGAGTTGTTCTTTTTTGAATACTCGCCTCGAGACTTTGATGGAGGCTATCCAGGAAGGCTTCGACCTGAATGCTGAAATCGCCAAAGCTCAAGAAAATATTGAAAAACTCAACAAATACAAGGCTTTTCCTCACCTGAGGTCGATGTTCCCGAAGGTGATGATCCTATTCCTGGTGAAGTTAGTGTTCAAGCCCTTTCTCCCCAAGTTGAATCTTCTCCTATTGCTGATGTACCAATGAATGATTCCACCTTAGATGTTGCCCCTTAGCTGTTTTTCATTACTTATTTTTATTTGAAACTTTTTGATGGGAAGTTTTTTCTTTTCTTTTCTTAGAATGGATGTTAGTTTTTCCCTGTATCATTTTTGGGTTTGATATCAAACAAGTACCTTAGTGTTGGCCAAGTTTAATATATAAGCCTTTGATTATTTTGATTTTGAGTTTTTGTTTTACTCTTTTTTCTTTTAAACTTGCATGTAAAAATGCTTTAATATTTCGTGATTTTTATAGACACAAATTTTTTTTATAAAAGAAGGCCCTTTTATAAATGGCACTAATGAAGAAGACGTCTCAACTTCATATTGGTGTAAATATATGAGAGAAGTGGAAAAATGAATACTTTGAAGAAGTTTCATGAATAATTTGAGGAAGTTTCATGCTTTGAACTTTCAAATTTTATATAACAGTTTTCATGTATACAATTCTTTTTGTACAATATCTACAACTCTTTCATAACTGTTTTCTTTGTAACAGGTTTCAAAATTTTGGGTCTATCTAGTAACCCGTGACTAATTATTGCCCTTAACCTAAAAATTCATAGGAACTTGAAATGTAACTTGTGTCATCGATTCTACACCTTATTAAGGCTACTTCAAAGGTTTTTGACTCAGGCTTGTTTTTTGGCTCTTGATTAGCTCTTGACTTTTGACTTTTAGACTGATCCAGGCTTGAATTCTGACTTTTAGTCTTCTTTGCTTTCAGTTCTGGCTTTTGGTCTTCTTTGCCTTTATATCTACAGTCCCCCAAATGTTAGAGCTTTAAAATATGAAATCTCGAGCACTTGATTATTCCTTCAATTTGGTCCATTTCCTGAAAAGGGAAATACATACGGGACTCGGGGGTATACATTTAGATGATGACTGCTTAACCCTTTTTATTTCCATCAGAAAGGTTGTAACCTAGACCGGTAATAATTCTGTATTCCGTGTCTTTCGGGTCTAATATAATCATTTGGTGTGGGCTAGCTTTTTGCCTATCATCTAAAATTGTTAGTATAATTTAAAAGAACAACATAAAATCACAGTTGATTGATACCTAACCGTGGGTACTTCCTTTGCCTAGAAGTAATATTTCTTTAAATGAACAGCATTCCAATTCGAAGGTAGTACCTTGCCTTCCATGGTTTCCAACTCATAAGCACCTTTTTCGGTGATGCTTTGAATCTTGTAAGGACCTTCCCAATTTGGACTCAACTTCCCTACACCAACTGTTTTTGGTGATTGAAAATTTTTTTGAGAACAAAGTCCCCAATCTTGAAGTATCTGAGATGAGCTTTCATGTTGTAGTATCGCTCAATAATTTGCTTCTGAGCTTCCATTCTTATTATATTCACTTCTCTTCTTTCCTCGAGTAAATCTAAATTCGTTCTCATCTCTTCATCATTTGATTCCTCAGTTAATTATGTAAATCTTGTACTTGGCTCACCTATTTCAACTGGAATTAAAGCTTCAGCACCATAAACAAGTGAAAATGGAGTCTCTCCCGTGTCTGTCTTTGTTGTCGTTCGATAAGCCCATAATACTCCTGGTAACACCTCGAGCCACTTGCCTTTTGATTCCTCTAATCTCTTCTTCAAATTATTAATAATAAACTTGTTTGTTGATTCAGCTTGTCCATTGGCCATGGGGTGATAAGGTGAGGAAGTTATTCGTTTGATCTGCCAACTTTGAAAAATTCATTGACTTTCGTGCCTATGAACTGTGGGCCATTATCACATACGATTTATCTTGGCACTCCGAATCGGCATATAATGTTTCGCCAAATAAATTCCATGACTTCCTTCTCTCGCACCTATTTGAAGGCTCCTTCCTCTACCCATTTGGAAAAATAATCTGATAATACTAACAAAAACCATACCTTTTAGCTTGTGGCAATGGTCCCACGATATCCATACCCCACTTCTTGAATGGCCATGGGGAAATAACCGTATGTAATAGCTCTGGCGGGCGATGCATGTTATTGCCATTTCATTGACATTTATCACACTTTGCCACAAATTTTTATGCATCTTCTTCCATTCTTGGCCAGTAGTATCATGCTCTAATTAAAGTTTTTACCAAGGATATTCCTCCTGAGTTATTTCCACAATGTCCATCGTGTACTTATCTCATCACATATTCTGTCTGAGCGGGTCCGAGGCATCTTGCTAAAGGTCCCCTGAACATCTTTTGATATAAATTTCCTCGAATTAAGAAGTAACGGGCAGCTTTTCGTTGAAGTAGCTGAGAATCTTTCTTGTCTTCAGGTAAGGTTCTAAACTGCAAAAAAACTAACAAATTCGTTCCTCCAGTCCCAAGTTAAATTATTGAAATTTACCTCATTTTTATCTTGGTCGAGTGCTAAATGAAACGAATGTATACGATATCATTTTCTGCATTTGTTATTTCCGCAGCTGACGCGAGATGTGCTACTGCATCTGCTTCCCCATTCTCATCCTTGGCTATTTGCACAATTTTTCATGATTGAAATTGTCTTATCAATTCTCGTGCCTTTTCCTAATATTGTTGCATTCGTGCCTCTCTAGCTATATAAGTCCCCTGCATCTGGTTAACTATCAGCTGAGAATCACTTCTAATTATGATTTTCTCTATAGCCAGTTCTCGTGCCAGTTCCAAACCTGTAATCACAGCTTCATACTCTGCTTCATTGTTAGTAATGGGATAGAATTTTATTGCTTTTCTTATACTTTCTCCCGAAGGTGGGATTAAAACAATTACTAAACTTTCCCTTTAATATTCGAGGAGCCATCAGTAAATAGAGTCCATGTACCTGGATTAGATCCGGTGAGTACCTATAGTTCCTTTTCTTCTTCAGGAACAATTTCTGTGCTGAAATCCGCTACAAAATATGCTAAAATTCGTGATTTTATTGCAGTTCTAGGTTGGTACATAATATCATATTCCCTGAGTTCTATAACTCATTTAGCTAACCTTCTAGACAATTCTTGTTGATGTAGTATATTCCTTAGAGGGTAAGCAGTTACTACGGAGATAGGATGATATTGAAAATAAGGTCTCAACTTTCTAGATGCCATAACTAATGCTAGGTCAAGTTTTTATAAGTGAGGATATCGAGTCTCAACATCTAACAAAGATTTACTAACATAATAAATTGGAGATTGTTTGCCTTTATCTTCTCATACTAAAACTGCACTTACCGCCATTTCTAATACTGAGAGATAGACGAGTAACCTCTCTCCATCCTTTGGTTTAGCCAGCAGGGGTGGATTTGACAAATATGCTTTTAAATTTTTGAGGTCTTGTTGACATTCATCAGTCCAATCAAATTGATTTTGCTTTTTCAATACTGAAAAGAATTTAAAACTTTCTCTGAAGATTTGGAAATAAATCTTCCCAAAGCTGTTATTCTTCCTGACAGCCTTTGTACCTCCTTTTTGCTCGTGAGTATATGTGGAATTTCTTCAGTGGCTTTTATCTGCGCAGGGTTTACTTCAATACCTTTGTTAGATACAAGAAAACCTAAAAACTTACCTGAAGCCACGCCGAAGGCACATTTTTTAAAATTTAATTTCATAAATATTTGCGGAGAATTTCAAAGGTGCTTGAAAGGTGTTGAAAGTGATCTCCTGTTTGTGCATATTTGACTAGCATATCATCGATATAGACTTCCATAGTCTTTCCTAGGTGTTCTTGAAACATCTTGGTCACTAATCTTTGATATGTGTCCCCAGCATTTTTCAAACCAAAAGGCATAACTTTGTAACAATAAGTCCCCATGTCTGTAACAAATGAAGCTTTTTCCCCGTCTAGGGGATCCATCTTTATTTGATTATAACCTGAATATGCATCTAAAAAACTCAACAGCTCATGACCTGCGGTAAAATCAATCAATTGGTCTATATGTGGTAAAGGGAATGAATTCTTTTGGGAAAGCTTTATTTAAATCAGTATAATCTACGCAAACTCGCCATTTTCCATTCTTTTTTGGAAGTATCACAGTATTAGCTAACCAGTTCGGGTATTTTACCTTCCGTATTGAACCGATTTTTAAGAGTTTTTGTACCTCATCCCGAATCACTTGATTCTTGAAAGAGCCTTTCTTCCTCTTCTTTTGCTTGACAGGTAGGTACAATAGATCTTCATTCAGTTTGTGGGTCATCACCTCCGGAAGTATACTTGCCATATCTGAATGCGACCAGGCAAAATAATCTGTGTTAGCTTTTAAAAATTCAACTAACTTTCCTCTCATTTCTGGACTCAGTTTCGCTCCAATATAAACTTTTCGGTCTGGCCATTGTTCACATAGTACAACAGCTTCGAGTTCTTCAATTGTTATTTTGATGTTTTCATTCTCCTTTGGTTCTTGAATGACATCCGGTCTTGAATCTACATCTTCTTGCCTTGAGCCACTTTAAGATGAGATCTGATTTACCACGTCTTCACCGAGATTCCCGTTCGTATCTTTGCTTGTTGTGTGTGGATCCACCACTTAATTGATATTCTTAGAAATTTGTTGATCTCCTCGAATTTGTTGAATTCCCCACTTCAAAGGAAACTTAATAACTTGATGTAATGTAGATGGTTCAGCATCCATGTCATGAATCCATGGTCTCCCAGAATCACATTATAAGCCATGCCCGTGTCTATTACATAAAATTTTGTATCCTTGATAACTTCTTCTGCAAATGTGGTTAGCACTATCTCCCCTTTCATAATAATGATTGAATTATCGAATCCAAATAAACACCGTGCTTTTGGTACCATCTTGTCGCCAATTTGCATTTCATTCACCACTCTTAGAACAATAATATTCACAGAGCTACCTGGGTCAATCAAAACTCATTTTACATTAGTATCATGTACAAGTAAAGATATTACCGGTGCATCATTGTGAGGGATTATCAATCCATCTACATCTGCATCATCAAACGTTACACTATCTTCCTCCAAAACTTGACGAACTCGCTTACCACGGGTTACCGCGAATTTTGACGCCCTTTTCGTAGCTGTTTATGTTACACCATTGACTTCTTCTCCTCTACTTATCATGTTAACTGTTCTTTTTGGAGATGGGAGTTTTTAGGTTCTTGTCTTTTTTTCATATAAGATTGTTTACCTTTCTCGATGAAAAGTGTCTGTTAAATAACCCTGCTTTAGCTAATGCTCTACTTCACCTTGTAACAATATGCAATCAGCTGTTTTATGGCCATGGTCGTTATGAAACTCGCACCAGAAATCTGGATTTCTTCTTCTTGGTTTTGATCTCATTTCCTTTGGCCACCGCACCTTATCTCCCAAACTTCTTAGAACAGCTACTAACTCAGAAGTGCTAATATTGAAACTATAATCATCAATCCTTGCATTCGTGTTGGTATCTCTATCACGTACATCTCGTTCCTTTTTGAACCTGGATGATGATTCCGCATCTCTGTTCCTCGATCTAGGGTCAGCCCGTACATTTTCTGGCTTGGACCGTGAGTCTCGCCTCGTGGGTCCCATATATGGCTCCTATATGTTTTTACTGGACCTCTTTTCACTCTGACCGCCTTGAATTTGTTCTTTCATCAACCTTTGACTATGCGATGATGTCTTCTTCAATCCGCAGCTTAGTGTTGTACCTGTTATATACATCGTTCCATGTTGTAGCAGGAAATTCTCGTAAGCTTTCCTTGAGTCTGCTCATGGCTTCTGAGATTTTTTCATTCAGATTACTTGCAAACGTCATGGCTGCCCAATTATCAGGTACTCGTGGAAGCATCATTCTTTCACGTTGAAATCTACCCACAAATTCACTGAGTAACTTAGTATCTCCTTGTTTTACCTTAAAGATATCTTACATCCTTCTTTTAACTTTTTGAGCTCCTGAATGTGCTTTTATGAATAAATCTGCAAGCTCAGTAAAAGAACCAATAAAATTTTCAAGTAAAAGAGAATACTATGTCAATGCTTCTTTAGTGAGTGTTTCTCCAAATATTTTGACCAAAACTGACTCAATCTCTTGTTTGTTAAAATCATTGCCTTTTATGCCTGTTGTGAATGCAGTTATGTGATCTCGTGGGTCAATTGTTCCATCATATTTTGGGATGTCAAGCATGTTGACTTCTTAGGAATGGGCAGTGGGGCTGTGCTCGGCTTTCAAGGTTGTTGTGAATATTTATCAATATCCACTCCCTTAATCACATGTGGTACACCAGGTATTTGTTCGATACAGTTGTTTTGCTCTTTCATCTATTTTTGAAAAGTTAGTACCAAATTTTGTAAATCAGAGTTATTTGGTGTACCGGACCTCCCACGTGATTCATTGGAAGTTTACCCGTTTCCTGAATTGGCAAGCCCCGAGCGTTGATTTTCTATGGTTGCAGTATTATTTTGGGGAGGAGTTGGTGGTGCAGTTGGTAATCCCCTAACAAAATCTTGGAGAGCATTGTTGACATGTTCAGCGATCAATTGTTTTAAAGCATCTTGCTCGACAGTCTACTCTTCTCCATATTGTTCATTTGTGTGAGATGTGGATCTTTCAGGTGTTCCTTCTCGAGAATGACGTGGAGATTCTTGTGATGAAGGAATTGGAGATCCTCCCTCCTGTTGGATATTTTCGTTGACAGTTGACATGATTTTGTTGTGAGAAAGAAGGATTTGGAAAGTAAAAAAAATTATCAGATTTCCGGTAATTGAACTCGGGTTACTGATAACCAAACAATTTCTTACTTCCTCAATAATTCACTCAGAAGGAAATAAAATTGTCAAAAGTAAAGTAAGAATAATTGATTGCACTGAATAAGCAAGAGAAAATAAATATGTTTCGATAGTCCTCAGAACTTGTACTTACAAATGAGATTCTCCCTCCTTATATAGGAGTTTACAAATATAACGTTTCTTCCTATTTATGACGGAATCATTGTGGACTTAAATGGTATTAATTGTCTGCTATGACTGGTAATCGTAACTGTCTATGAGGATTTTGTAACGATTCTGATTCCCCTTCCTCATTAATTGTAGATTCGTGAATCTTCCCTCTTTTCAGTCTTGATTCATTCCGCTCGTGCCTCTTCAATAGCTGTTTAGATTCGAACGTTGGTTCTCCATTATCCCGTGGGTGTTTGCCTCGTACTTCTTGTGCTTTACATATATCTGATAATTTTTTAATGATGGTTATGTTGGGTCCTATTTTATGTGTCAATGCATATAGAGTAAGCTGTTCCCGTGTGTAAGTTAAATATCATGCATTCTAAACCAAAAGGATATTCGTTCTCATTGGCAATGACTTGTGCATTGTCATTTTCTAGTTTTGCAGTGTGCTACTTCGATGAACTGTGTTGTTGCTTTACCCTTTCTAGCCTACAAGAGTCATACTTTAAGAAAAACAGTAGCTAATAGCTTTGGCTAAATTACAGATGGTTTATGTTCAGTTACAAAATGGTGAACACAAGTTGATATCTAAGTAGATATATTTTTCATTTGTTTCTACTTTAAGTAATTCTCATCTTGTATGTTTAGAATTTGAAGAAAAATACTCTATTTCCATTGTTTGAAATAACTCTGCGGAGGGTGATTGTTAAGGTGGAAACTGAGCAGCTGCAGGAGGTAAGATATAACTTTCGCTATATTCTTGTTGGATGAATGTATACTATGTTTTCAACTTGAGCTATATATATATATTTGGATTTTTATTGAAAAACGTATATTTATACTATGTTTTAACACGTTAAAAGAATATGCATCGCTTCTTGTTTGTTCTGCACTAACATATTAATCTGAATGAAGTACCTTTTAGCATCAGGGGAACTTAACCTTCTAATCAAATTAGTATACATTCTTATTTTCCAAAACACTTAAATGTTAAAAAAGATCTCTATGATGTCTAAACAGTAAATGTAGGAGCATAATCTGGTCTCATGTAATGTCATGATTGCTGCCTAAGAGAAAAATGAAACTGGTGCAGCTAGATTTTATTTCAGAGAATGGTATAGAAGGGTTGAGTTTAATTATATTGTATTGCAATACTAGCTGTTATTTTGCATGTGCTCGTCCGCATGTGCTTCATATAGATAGGAGGGCAGCTAGACTATTAGCTACGGTTTCGGACGAGCCCATTAACTTTTACTTAGACTTTGTATTTGTAGTATAAATACATATAAATATTTAATTACGAATCTAATAAACAAAATGAATTATCAGTTCCAGTTCAGAACTCACAAACTTCGAATCATAGTTCTACCTCAAACTTATCATATGTATCTTAAGTATCGGAGTATAGAACTAGCAAGCAGTGGCGGAGCCACATGCATCCAAGGTGTGTCAACCGACACTCCTTCGTCGAAATATTACACTGTTTAGCTTGGTAATTTTTAAAAAGATATGTATATATAGTATATAATGACCCCCTTGACTTGTTGGTAAGTTTGTTTCTTTATATTTTGACTCTCCTTAATAAAAAAATTGGCTCCGCCACTGCTAGCAAGGGAACTTGTTCTCTCATGGGCATGGGCAGATGTTCTTGAACTCTTCTCAATGATTAAACAAGAAGGAAATCAAACAAATAGCTTCACACATTCACTCCTGGTTTGACTGATTATCAGCAGTCAGGTCCATAGATTTTCCTTCCTTTTCTTTTGCCGCATTTATGTGCTTATGGTTGATCTTCAAGGACGAGCTGGCCAACTGCAACATGCCTATTTAACCTGATGTGAATGTTTTGAGGAGCTTTACTAGGTGCTTGCAGAATGTAAGGTAATCTAATTCAGCTTATCAACTGTTCCATTTAAACCCCCAATCGCGAAAAATTTATATGCTGGAGTTAGAATATGGGAGGATCTAGTGCGCCAGTGTGCAGAAGAGGTTCAGGGTCAAGAATTTCAATGTTGTTGAGAACATTGTTTTGATTTTTGAAGATGGTTAATTTTTTCATTTATAAAAGAAGTCAATTTCAGAAAGTCAAACAAGACATGATGGATATTTTTTGCTTTTTCTTCGTCAGGCATATGTATCACTTTGGAAACTTATTGATTAGTTTGTATACGGTCGGAGTCGGGTCCGAAGTCTGAATTATACCCTGACTTCGAGTTCGGGCCACTCGATGTAAAGATCAAGTCTGATTTAAGAACACACGCCTCGAGGGATGAAATCAAAGATCCGCCATGGCCTACCTCGAAGGCAGTACAGTTTCGATGACACTCAAGAAAGAGCGTGAATCTCTCAAGGGCATGTGGATCAGGGCGTAAATTGTGGGACAAGATTTGTACGAGCTAGTACAAGTCCGTACTAGGTTGTTATACAACTGTACCAATATAATTCTTTGTCATAATTAGAAATGTACTATATTAGAGTTTTCCCCTTCTATATAAAGGGGACCCCAATCATTTGTAAATGGACGTCATTCACCGCAACAGAACTTTCTATTCTGCTTTTCTCGTTTACTATGCTCAACAATTGTTCTTCAGCTTTATTGATCTTAATTTATTGTTCATACTTTATTGCTCTTAACTCACCTCGAGACCCGTGGCTATCGATCTCGAGGTCCCTATTCCTTTGACAATAGTGGTTTGGTTCATCATTTCTTCTCATTTATACTTAATATTTTTTGTCTATTTACCAATATTGTAATAAATTACATATTTTTAGAACCACAAATCAAATATAAATGTTACCATTATTTTCGAGGTAAACATAGTTCTTCCTCTCAAATTTTGTGCCTCACAAGCAGTACATGAATGATTTATTTAATCACAATTGAAGCTTTCATTACTAAATATATGTGAATTTTTTTGCATGTTGGGAGCTAATAAGATATGCGCCCCCCCCCCCCCCCCCCCCCCCCCCATGTATGTCAGAAAAAAAGAAGGTAAAAAGTAACAAAGAAGTTGACTTGCATTGAATGTGTCTCATGCTGCGAGTAAAAGCAAGTGAGGTTGCTCTTCTGAGAGTTTAAGATTTGCCACTTGAACAACCTGGTAAAAGACAAGCATAAATGGAATTTTATGCTTCATCATGAATAACAAAAAAAAAAAAAAAGAATAGTGACTTAAGTAATAACTGATTTTTCTGGTTTATATTACCTCAAAGCCAACCTTTTGATACAGCTTTTGTGCAGGTCCGTTGTCCGTATGTACATGCACGAACACCTTTTCTGCACCTGTCACATTATATTTAGGTGTTTTGGTGATTGATTCAAGCAATTATGGAACTGGTGCATCTTAATTCCTTACCATTTGCTTTCGCCGATCTAATAGCATAATGTAACATGTTTCTTGCAATTCCCTGCCTTCGAGCAGATTTGGCAACACATAAATTTGCAATATAACCATATTTGTTGGACGATCTTCTTTCAATGTTGCAGAAAACTTGGGCATTCATCCTTTCCTGTGGAACACAACACTTTCAAATCTTTGAAATATAAGATTACCGCTATCTTTTTATTTAAGGTACACCAGATCGAATACCCCAGGAAAATCCTCTCCATGTGACAAGTGTCCAATCATCAAATCTAGAGTCCCAACAACACCTTTAAGTACTGTATGTCTGATATTCTTTTCTTCATTCCTCACCTGTTGAGGTCAACAGAATAGAGTTCTGATGATATATATAGCAGATATTGTGTTTTTTTTTTTTTAAAATTAATGAAGTGAAAGAAGTACTGATCCCAGAGGCGGATTTAGGGGGGCCGAAAAATTATATTGTATATACAAGGCACAATCTGTTTTTTATCTCTATATACTAAGTTTTGAATCTCCTTGACACAGTCCAAAAGTGTAGCTTAGTGGTCTAGGGGGTTCAAATCTTTTGTAAGGTCATAAGTTCAACTGTCACTGACTAATCCATATATAAAGCTTGTCTTGCAAGAACGAAGACATGCGGTGAAAAAAATTTACAGAACTTATACCGTAACAATGCAGGTACATTTCTGCCCAATTTGTGCTTTACATCTCCTTTTCAGAGCATTAAACTCCTGCATAATGGGACTAGGAGATTTTATGCACTGTGCATACGCGCGCTTTCCGTTGAAAATATATTGGTAAAATAGCCAATACTTACCTGCTCCGCATATTGCTTTTTATAGTTATTGATGTATCTGCATTATCAGAGAAAGTTGATTTTAGTCACTCATCCACTCGTTGCTTTTTATAAATGGGAAACCTTAAAACCTACTCCACTTTCTTCATGCTGATTGATTTATTGAAACATAGGTGCTTATCAATAATGAGTTGCTGGTACATCTCTTTTTTGTTTTAACCAGATGAATCTATGTTTAATTTTAATGCAGGATCGTCTATCATGCCTTTCCGAGTTTTCTCAAATTTTGAAAAAGTAGGAGTGTCATTGATGGCATAATATAGCCAATACAGGCGGCGGGTTCGGCTGAATTTGGACGGGTCAAGATGGATTTAATTAATAAATGAGTTATTGCCTAATCTAACCTAAAGTGTACTTGAACTAAGATGGGCTAAACAAAAAACAGAAAATAAAAATACAAGAGTTAAGTTTTTTTTTTTTAGGGAGTTGGGGGGAGGGGTAGGGTAGGGGTGGGTGGTACAGAAAAATAAATAAACATAAAATTAAAAATAGAAAAAGAAAAAGTAAAAGAAAAATTTTAAGGGGTTTTTGCACGGGGTGGGTTGGTGGTGGTAAGAAAAACAAAAAAAAATTGAAAAGAAGAAAAAAAACAAAATTAGGCAATTAAGTAAATTTCTAGATAAATTGGGTTGAGATCCCTTTGTTTTGGGTGAGTTTCATGGGATGTATTTGGGCTGCTTAATGGATCAGAATGGGTTATAAAAAATAATAGGTTAACTTGGGCTCAGCGCAAATAGACCCATGAGCTAAAATGTTTGTAGTCCAATCCATTAATCTTTGAGCGGATTGAATGTGTTTGGGCTCAAATTGCCACCCCTAATAGCCACTCCCAAGATGATGGATCCTATAAAAATGGATATAGAGAATCCCAATTAGCTAATTCATGAGGCAAAGTTGATTGATTGCTAATTTATATCAGTTTGCTGCAGGAACATGGGTTGTTGAATGATCTGTATGCCTAGTTTTCCAGTTTTCTTGAATATATGAGAAACTTATACTATCATGGAACAGGGTACATACCGATCATTATGTCGGTTTTCCCAGTGAGACTCAGCTCTCAGCCATGCTGCTGTCTGTCAAAAACAACATACAGCTTTGTTTTCCTGGTTTAACTGAAGCTGAACATACATTCAATACAGATTGCGGAATCAAAGGAAAATGATACTAACCCAATATTCTTCGTCAAGCATGGCTTCACGTGCCATGAACTGACCAAATTCGAGCCTGTTTTCCTGGTCTAACACTTCATCTGGCAGCTGCAATCTATCAAAATGGAGATTTGATGTGTAACTTGTCTCACACTGAGACTGCAGAACCGGGTATCTATTGAATTCTGTAGATACTTGTTTCTTCCCTATGCCTGAGGAATTTTGATCCAATGACCTGCTTAAAGTAATTACTTTCTTATGTATATATACTATACTATATGCAATGGAGTTTTCCCGGAAATGGATGGACTTACTGACATTGTCCACGAAGCTGAAATGTTCAGATATCTGGAGAGACTTCCCATTTTAGAGCAAGAATTTGTGAGGAAACCACAACTGTGGAAAGCCATTGTTGACATTTTTTATGCTTTCCTTGAAGGCTGTAATCCACACAACAACTCAGCAAACTAATCACATCAGATTTTAAGTATCTTCTTTAGTACCTAAACTATCTATTGCTGTTTTTTTTCTTTAATCTCGACTTTCTACCTTGAACTCCTCTTATACGAGTTTCAAATAGTATAGTTAATCCAAAGTTTAAATAGAGGAGGAGAGTTAGTAGATTGGCAATTAGCGCAAAATAGAGAAATTATGATGAATAACTGACATTGAGTAGTTTAGGATCCGGCACGGGTGAATTTAAAATGTTTGAAGTTAATAAGTTCAGAATATATCTTAATTTAGGATGTTATATATGTATGTATGTATATATAAGTACTTTATATGCATATATGGTTCGAGTCGACAAAAACAAATACAACTGAATAAATAGAGCTTGTTTTAGATATTCTAGGATTGAGACACATAATTATAACTTTGTTTGGAAAGCTTGTTTAAACAGAGCTAATTAATTTAAAGTTTAAACAGAGACAGAGGCGGATTCAGGATTTGAGGCTTATGAGTTCTTATCGTAATTTCAAATTAATATTCAATAATATTTTGATTCACAATTAAATATTTATAAATATTTAGTCTTAATATATATATAGAATCTACACAAAAATTACTTGATTCTCCGGAATATGTAGTCAATGTTTTAGCTCCGCCCGAACAAAGAGCAACGGCCACAGCTAGGAGGTTTTGTCCGTGTGCTAGAAAATTTTGGCATATCCTATGAAAATTTTATTTGTGGAGCACATGGGTTTGGAAAGGAAACCATTAGCGGCTATAATTAGGTGAAGGCATAACATTGTCATCCATATGTGGATCTATAGCAGCCAGCCAGATTGCTTCCTTGTCATCCTCACGTTACATTTTAATATTTAATACAACAAATGAGATCACCGATTTTACACTACTTTTTTTTTCCCCTAAATAACAAGCTTTCTGAGTTGTCTATTTATTGCAGGATAATGTGTCCACAAGAATTATTCAGCACTTGTTATCTACAAAGAACACTTTAGTTCAGATATTATTGTCTTTGTTGGATCGATTTTGGTTTCTTTATTTTAGCAAATTATTGACTGGAAATAGATAAGGATTATGGCTTTCTTTATCCAGACAAGGAAAGATTGGCACCTTTTACATAATTAATATTTTAGTGGGATGGCCAATGATCCAGCACTGCCTGAAATACGAGCTCATGATACTATAATTTGAATTGTGACAATATGATAGGAAGAAGAAACATTAGGATTGTATTGTAAGTGAATGTAGGCAATTGAATAATACTTGAAAGTGCAAGAGGGGTGAATTATAATAATTTTTTTCTTTTTCGAGTTAGTCGATTAATTTGCGTTCTAGTCGACTGAGCTTTTCAAAACTAAAATATAGAAAATAAATTGCAGAAAGTAAACAACACATAATATTTTATACAGATCGGATTCAGAGTGAATCATATGTCCAGTCCCTTTAGGTTGCAAGGGTGATCTCTTCAAGTATGAAGTAACTTAGTACAAATGAGCTGATGTTGTTATACACCAACAGCTTTTGTCACTTTGTTCTTCTCTCTATAATTGATACAATGTCTCACCAGTATTCTTTTCTCTCTCTTCTTCTTTGTTACACAAGAAATCTAACGCAGACTACCGTATTTGTTTGAAGTAGAACAAAGAGACTGAAATTGGTTCGATCAAAGTATGTATTTCCAAGGATGATGCAGTAGGTTATTATACTTCGTGAGGCCTTCATGCGTGTACGTCTTTTGAGAGATTGCAATCCCAATGGAGTTATTCTCAGAAGGAATCGTAAATTGATTCTTTCCAAGACTAATTCTTCTATTTGATTTGCCTTGACTCGTGGGCTTGATTTATTTCTTCCCTTAATGAGAGAATATTCTCGTTGCCAAATCCCTTGATTGATGCTTCAATTGACGTTTTTATGTGGAAGAATCTTCAGTGGATGATTTCATGTCCTTGACCTCCTTTGATTGAGATCCTTCCTATAATATCCTTTTGATTAGTTTTGCCAGCTCCCTTGATTGATTTTTCTGCTCATTTTTCCTTTTTCGTTTTGATTCATTTATGCCTCCATTCTATTTCTTAGAAATTGTTCTTGCATATAAGGAGTAATTGGTTTACATCATTGAAATCAACTTACATCTAACAAACTCTCCCTTTTTGATGATGACAAAATAACAATGAAAATACTTCTCTGTTGATCAGTTAACTTGAGTGCGCTGTAGTCAACTCCCCCTCAATCTGCGTTTCTTGTTAGATATGTCTAGTTGAATCCCCCTCAGCTGGACATTCTGTTGTGCCTCAATTATAGCCGATTCTCCCTCTGTTAATTAGTTATTATGTAAATAAGCGTAATCCTACATGGAATAGAAGTAGTGTAAGTATTGTGTATTGTTATAAATAAAGGTATTTGTATTATAATTAATACATCAATAATATAACTTTTCGATGTATTATTTCTCACATGGTATCAGAGCGTGAGTGGGACACATCCGAAAAAGTTGGACAGTTGTCGTGCGTCAAATTTCGGCAACTTTCTAGGGTGGATTTGGCGTCAGTTCAGTCTCTGATGGTGTTGTGTGACAACGAACACCACCACAGGGTCCCCAATTCTTCCGCGACCAAATCCCTTAAAAGATCTCCGACAACCAACCTCTCATACGGCCTCACGCGCGGATCAAAGATCAGAAATTCCAACAACTGCTTCTCCACGCGTCGGCACATGTGGCCTTTTTCTGGCCAGATTTTGAATTTTTTTTCTTCAGATATCTTGTTCGTGAGGCTTTTCCGAGCCTTCCTATCCAAGTTTCACCCAAATCCGACAAATTTTTTTATTTTTCGACAAAAACATTCCAGATTCCGGCGATTGTTTTCGATTTTTCCTGAAATATTATCCAGATTTCGGCTTTCTCTTCTGTTATTTGTTGATATTTTTGCTAGCCCTATCTTCAATCCAACCTTATCTCTCGAACTTGATTTTTTTGGGTCTAAAAACACGGGTTCTGGAAGTTCTGGTATTATGATTACCTCAGAACCTTTAATGGAAAGTTCAAATTACTTAGCTTGGGCTTCGTCTGTCGAATTGTGGTGTAAAGGTCAAGGTGTTGAAGATCATTTAACAAAAAGGGCTAGCGAAGGATATGAAAATGCCAGGCACTTTGGGAGAAGGTCGATGCTCAGTTATGTAGTAACTTGTGGCGATCTATTGATTTCAAGTTGATGCCCTTGTACTGTTCGTTCCAGATATGTTATTTTGTTTGGGAAAAGGCTCGTACTTTATACACTAATGACATATCTCGTTTCTATGATGTGATATCGCGAATGACAAGCTTGAAGAAATAGGAATTGGATATGTCTACTTACTTGGGACAAGTATATGCAGTCATGGAAGAATTTGAGAAGTTGATGCCAGCTTCTGCTAATATTGAAAAGCAACAAGATCAACGACAGAAGATGTTTCCAGTTCTTACACTCGCTGGACTTCCTAATGAACTTGATTCAGTACGTGATCAGATTTTTCCTATTCTGACTGTCTATACAGTTGATGAATTATTCTCTCGATTACTTCGCCTTGCTGCAGCACCAAGTCACTCAGTGATCTCTTCACAGACACTTGACTCCTCTGTTCTAGCATCCCAGACAGTAGAAAATCGGGCATCTCAAATTGTGGAGAATAGACGAGGAGGAGGTCATTTTGGAGATTTAGACCCAAGTGTTCTTATTTCCATAAACTTAGATACACTCTTGAAGTGTGCTATTCTTTACATGGTCGACCACCCAAAAATGCTTATGTTGCTCAGACCGAGACTATAAGTAACCGAGGATTTTCTTTATATGAAGGAGAATATAATGAGTTTCTTCAGTATCGAGTAAGTAAGAAGACATCTCCACAAGTAGCCTCGGTTGCTTAGATTGATACTTCTATTACTGGTAATTCTTTTGCTTGTGTTTTCCAGTCTAGTACTCTTGGACCATGGGTCACGGGCTCAAGCTCTTATGATCATATCTATGGTAATAAATCTCTTTTGTCGAATATTGTGTATTCACAATCTCTTCCCACGGTTACTTTAGACAATGTGTTCAAACGAAAGCAAAAGGAGTTGGACAAGCTAATCCCCTATCTTCTGTTACTCTAGATTCTATTCTTTATGTCCCTGGCGGTCCTTTTAGCCTTGCATCTGTTAGTCATTTGACTCGTGTCCTCCATTGTGGTTAGTCTAAAGTAGTCTCCTCAAGCCTGGTTCGGTAAGTCCAGCACAACTATTCAGGAGTTTGGCATGACTTGTAGTGAAGTTGATCACTCTGTGTTTTATCGGCATTCTCTTTCAAGTCTCTGTATTTATCTGGTGGTCTATGTTGACAATATTTTTATTACCGACAATGATCAGGATGGTATTACTAAATTGAAGCAACATCTCTTTCAACACTTTCAGACTAAGGATCTGGGCAGACTAAAGTATTTTTTGAGTATTGAGGTCGCTCAGTCTAGCTCAGGTATTGGGATTTTACAATGGAAGTATGCCTTAAACATTCTTGAGGAGACAGGAATGACAGGCTGTAGAGGTGCTGACACTCCGATGGATCCGAATACTAAACTTACGCCAGGACAGGGGGAGCCCCTTAGCGATTCTGCAAGATATTGGCAGTTGGTTGGTAAATTAATTTATCTAATAGTGACTAGACCTGACATTTTCTTTCCTGTGAGTGTTGTAAGTTAGTTTATGAATTCTCCCTGTGATAGTCATTAGGACGCAGTTGTCTGCATTCTTTGGTATATGAAATCAGCTCCAGATAAAAGGTTATTGTTTGAGGATCAAGGCCATGAGCAGATTATTGAATACTCAGATGTTGATTAGGCAGGATCACCTTCTAATAGACATTCTACGTCTGGATATTTGTTCTAGTAGGAGGCAATCTAGTGTCTTGGAAGAGTAAGAAACAAAATGTAGTTACTCGGTCTAATACAGAAGCAGAATATCGAGTAATGGTTATGGCAACATGTGAGCTAGTTTGGATCAAACAATTACTCAAGGAGTTGAAATTTGGTGAAATCAGCCAAATGGAACTTGTGTGCGGATAATCAAGTTTCCCTTCATATTGCATCAAATCTAGTATTCCATGAAAGAACTAAACACATTGAGATTGATTGTCACTTCATCAAAAAAAAGATACTCTCAGGAGATATTGTTACAAAATTTGTGAAGTCCTATGATCAACTTGTAGATATTTTCACCAAGTCCCTCTCTGGTCCTCATATTAGTTATATATGTAACTAGCTCGGTAAATATGATTTGTATGCACCGGCTTGAGGGGGAGTGTTAGTTAGTTAATTAGTTATTATGTAAATAAGCGTAGTCCTACATGGAATATGAGTAGTAGGTATTGTGTATTGTTATAAATAGGGGTACTTGTATTATAGTTAACACATCAATAATATAACTTTTCGGTGTATTATTTCTCACACCCTCAATTGTATACAGTATGATGTACCTGTAAGTTGAACATCTGCAGGAAAACAGAACACAGAATAGGGAATACATAGAAACGCAAGCCCTTAAGCCTTTCTTACTATTTTCCTCCCTTTAACATCAACAAAAATAAAAGCAGGCAAGAAAGGAGTATTTGTTCTAAGAGTACAACCCATGACTGAACCATCAATGCAAAACAAAGCAAAACAAAATTTTCTTAAACAACCAAGCATCAGCGATGCAGAAAGTAAGTAAGGGTGTTGCAAATTGCCTCCTTGAGGCGATCAAAACTAGCATTTACTATGACAGATACCTCATCAATTCTATCGTGCATCCCTGTCTCCTTTGCTATTCCATGGACATCTTCAATATTGCTTTTCGTAGAGGTTAAGGAGTCCTTGATGACAGACAATGTTTCACTGATGGAGACTAGCTTTTCTAAGAGGTCAGGATCACTTGCACTAGGGTGAGACACAAAAGATTTTGCTTTGGAGTTGGAGGGGACATTCTTTGTTTCACCTTCTTGTTTCTTGACCCAGGAACCCTTTACAGAAACATATCCCATGCTAGTGAATCCCCTAAATTTTTAAGACTTGGTGACCGTGATATAGGGATGGTAAACAAGGGATATGTTGTTAGCTTTTAGAATATGGGTGATAACCATACCATAAGGAAGACTTGTAGGATCATCGGCACTTTCTATCATGAAATTGATGACCCAAGAAGACAACTTGACCTTATGTTTCGTCAGAAGACAGTAAACTAGGATGGTATCACGCTGTGAGAAATTAGAGAAGGGTCTTGTTCTTGGAGAAGAGTGGTTGACACAATATGTGCTAAGACACGAGTTTCGAAACAAACATCACTGGGTTCTAGTTGATTATGAATGGAGTGAGAGGGTGATTCAGCTATGCACCTTTTAGCTTTATCAAAAGAGATTTCAAAATCCCCAGGCCAGGTATTCTTAAAGAGCATAAAAAAACCAAAACAACTAAATTGAAAAATAGAATCAAACAGAGCATAGTCCATAAAAATGCATTTGCCAAGAACCTAAGGTTTCTAACTTATCAGGTTTGCTAGAGCGAAGATTAGCATAGAACATTCTAACAAGGGGTTCATATACCTTTGGAGGAGGCAAGAAGAGAAAGTTTTTCCAACCCTGGAAGTCGAAGAGTTCCTTCACTTTGCAGTTGAGACTATTCATGACATTTAAATCCAAAACTCTGCCATGAGCGACAGGCTTGTCTTTGAAGTCAATGAAGGCATCCCTATTAGGTGCGTCCCAGAAATTTAGATCAGACTCAAGAGAACTAGAGAGATCAGTTTTAGGCTTTTTGGGAGTCAAAGTTTCAGGGGATCTACCATTGGTCGTTTTCCTATAGCTTTTTCGTTTAGACTGCGTGAATCATCTGAGAGGTCTTAAGAAGAGGCAAAACCCTCAGAGTGATCTGATCCTGGATTGACTGGTTCAAGAGGTTGAGAGGAGGGTTTTGCCTAGAGCGGATGCTTTTCCGGGTTGAAGCAGAGGGGTTTTTGGAGATTTTTTCCATGGTAGGTTTTGGAACAGAGTAGTGGAGATACAAACAATGTGAGGAGGATTGATGAGATTTGGACTTAAAAGGATGAGAAGCGGTAGTTGAGGACAGACGAAAAGGCGTCAAATATTCGAAGCCATGGTTGACCGGTCTCTGAAAAGGTATGAAAAGATGTGAAAATGAAAAAGTAACAGACACACAATTAATGCAACTTACACACATAAGGAAATATTCAGATTAAAAGATGGTAACAATTTAAAATATCACAAAGGCCCTAAATTATGAGTTTATAGAGATAATGCCAAGAGAGTCTCGCAATGCACAAAATCTGTCTTTTAGCAAAGGTTTTGTAAAGTTGTTTGCTAATTTATTAGTGGAACTTAAAAACAATAATTCCATATTTTCTTTAAGAACATGATGTCTAACAAAATGATGCTTAATATCTATATGCTTAGCTCTAGAATGATGCACATGATTTTTTGATAGACAAATAGCACTAGAATTATCACAGAATATTTGAATATGTTTAAAATATAATTCATAGTCACCTAATTGATGAGACATCCAGAGTAATTGAGCACAACATTATCCAATTGCAATGTACTCTACTTCAGTTGTGGAAAGAGCTATTGATCCTTGTTTTAATTGTTCTGGGAGATTAGTACAATTCCTAGTAATTGACAAGTCCAACTTGTGCTTTTTATGTCTTCCTTGTCACCTGCAAGATCAGCATCTGAAAATCCCTCAAGTTTAGATCGAGGATACCAAAGTCCGTAAGAAGTGGTTCTAATGTGATAGTGAATTATTCGCTTTACTGCAGTTAAATGAGACTCCTTAGGAGCTGACTAAACCATGGCACATTTACAAACATTGAACATGATATCTGGTTTACTAGTCGTTAGATATAAAATAGATCCAATCATTCCACGATACTTCGTTTCGTCTACTGATTTTCCATGTTCATCATTGTCTAAACTTGTAGAGGGACTCGTAGGAGTTCCAATTGATTCGGTTGGTATTGATCATTCCAAATTTTTGAATCAAATCCTTCGTATACTTGGTTTGGAAGATGAATATTCCACCTTCTGGTTGATGGATTTGAAGTCCAAGGAAAAATGTCAGCTCTCCCATCATACTCATTTCGAACTCACTTTTCATGAGATCGAGAAATCCTTGCACAAAAGAAGATTAGTACTACCAAATATGATATCATCTACATAAATTTGAATGATAAGATTACCTTCAGTTGATATCTTGATAAATAAAGTAGTATCCACCTTACCTCTGATAAACCCGTGATTAGTTTAAAAGGAAATCAATCTTTCATACCAAGCTCGAGGGGCTTGTTTGAGTCCATAGAGGGCTTTAGCTAACTTATACACATGATAAGGAAATTGTGAGTTTTCAAATCCAGGAGGTTGTTTTACATATACCTCCTCATCAATGAAACCGTTTAGAAAAGCACTTTTGACATCCATTTGAAATAGTTTAAAACCTTTAAAAGATGCATAGGCAAGCAATATATAAATTGATTCTAATTGTGCTACCGGTGCAAAGGTTTCATCATAGCCGGCTCCTTCATACTATGAGTAGCCTTGAGCTAATAGTTTGGATTTTTTTTTCTCATTACCTTTCCTTCTTCATTTAGCTTGTTTAGGAATACCCACTTTGTTCTGACTACAGTAGAATTTGCTGGCTTAGGTACTTATTCCCAAACTTGATTTTTGTTGAATTGATCAAGTTCGTTCTGCATAACTTGTATCCAACTGGAGTCCTTTAGGGCTTCATCAAATTTCTTTTCTACTTGAGAGATGAGTGTAATATTTGCTTTCTTTTTTAGACCATCTGGTTTTCATCCCTTCGTTTGGATCCCTATGATGAAGTTTTGAGGATATTCAGGTTCACTTCTCTATTCATTCAGTCATGTTCCAACTGTAGAAGTACTTGACTCTTTTTGTGGTTCAGCAGGATTGCTCACATGTTCACTAGTCGACTCTGTGACTATGATTGCGTTATCAGTCGAATTTTGTGTCTTGTTTGTCTGTGATACTTCTTGGCTGGTATCTTCATCACCTGCAATGATTCCTCTCTAGGCCATGTATTTTTTTCATCAAATATAACATGCACTGATTCTTCTACTGATAAAGTATGTTTGTTGTGAATTCTAAATAATCTATTATTAATTGTAACCAAGAAAAATACCTTCATTACTCCGTGGATCAAATTTTCCAAGGTTATACTTTCCATTTTATTGAATGAAACACTTACTTTCAAACTGATGAAAGTAGCCAATATTAGGCCTTTTACCTTTCTGTAATTCATATGTAGTCTTCTTCGAAATAGATCTTATGAGACACCTGTTAAGAATATGACATGTTGTACTAACTGCTTTTGCCCAAAAGTAATTTTGCAATTAATGTTCTAATATCATTGTTCTGGCCATATCTTGTAGAGATCTGTTCTTGCGCTCAACTACCCCATTTTGTTGTGGTGATCTTGGGGCTGAGAAGTTATGGCTATACCCTTGATTGTTGAAAAATTCTTTGAAGGATCTACTTTCAAATTCTCCTCCATGGTCACTTTGGATGGTTGTGATAAGATACCCTTTTTCTCTTTCAATTCTTTTGTAGAAATCACAAAATTCTTCAATGCTTCATCTTTATGAGATAAGAAAATTACCCATGTAAAACGTGAGTAGTCATCAATAATAACAAAAGCATATTGTTTACCTCCATTGCTGACAGTTCTAGTGGGTCCAAACAAGTCCATATGAAGCAATTGCAAGGGCTTGGTAGTGGACACAATGTCCTTGATTTTGAAAGAGTTTCTAGTTTGTTTACCAATCTGACATGCATTAGATACATGATTTCTAGAAAAGTTGAGTTTGGTAAGACCAATAATTAAATCATGCTTGGAGAGTTTTTCAATTAGATGCATGGTTGCATGACAAAGTTTTTATGCCAAAGTCATGGATCATCAAATATTCATACTAGATAAATATGATTATCTTGATTTTCAATGCCATCAAGAATTAACATTTCTATACTTTTTTTCTGGAAGAATGATTTTACCTATTTCATCTTGAATGGCACATCCTGTTTTCTTGAATTTTTCTTCATGTCCCGAATCACATGACTGACTTATGCTCAAAAGCTTGTAGTTGAGTCCATCTACAAGATATACCTCTATGATATCACAATTATTGCCCAATGGAACTGTACCAGTACCAACTATATTTCCTTTTGAATAATCACCAAATTTGACATTTCTAGCATTTAGTTTTGTGACTTCTTTGAACAGATTTTTGTCACCCGTCATGTGACTGGAACACGCACTGTCTAAATACCATTTTCCTCTTCAACTCTTTCTGTGGTGTTCCTGCGAATAGAATTATCACCTTCTTTTAGGTACCCAAGCTTGCTTGGGTTCTTATTGGCTAGTTCTACTGGAAGCAGATTGTTTTTAGGTTTGCAAATCCATCCTGAAACATTAGATTTTTGAAATCTACAAAAGGAATAATTATGTCCAACTTTTTGACAGTAATGAAACACAAAGGCTGATCCGGTGTTCGATCTACCACTTGTGTTAGTACTTGTGGACTCAGTTCTAACCAGTCCTTTCCAGTTGTTTTGTACGTCGCTTGGTTAGACTTGACAGAACTGTGACTGGTGGATTTGCACATGTCATTAAGTTGCATTTTCAATTCCTGAACTTCATCTTGAAGTACATATCTTTCAATTTCACAGACTTCAAGCTTAAGTTCTCAGTTCTTCTTTTCCCTATTGAGTCTCCTTAGTTCATTCAACATTTCTTAGACTCCTTTAGGGTAAAGTCAAGAATATCCTGCAATTCATTACATCTATCACAGTTATAGGATCTTACATCGCTTGTTTCACCTCGTTCCATGAAACAATTTTCAGTATCTTCCTTGCATTCATCGTCTTATTCATCTTCATCAGTCCAGCAACTAGAGTATTTGTTCATGCCATTTTCCAAGATGGTCATGAATCACATATTAGCTATTTCTTCGTGTTTTGAACTATCTTCAGCACTCCAGCTTCCGAAGAATTTATTTTTATTTAATCCGTTGGAGACTTCTCTTTTATGATATGCGCATTCAGCTTGAACATGCACATACCTTCCACACTCATAACACTTTCCGTCATTCTTGTCTTGTTCATTGTATTTCCTGGTTCGCCTAGATGGCATCCTTCCCCTTCTTGTGTTTCTATACCTTCTCATCAATCCACCCATTTTACTTGATACCGTGTCAATTTCTTCTTCAAGAGCTTCTGGGTCGTCATCAATATAATTTTCAGGTCCTTCAGTTGTAGTTTTGAAGGCAACTATTTTCTTCTTTTCTTCCTGACTTGTTTTCTTGAGATGGATTTTCTCGAATGCTATAAGATCTCCCTGTAGTTCATTGTATGAAAGTTTGCTTAGATCTTGATATTCGAGTGCAACTATTTTCGTCTACCAAGTGGTAGGTAAACTCCTTAGGATTTTTCAAACTTGATCACCACTTGAGTAGGGTTAACCAAAGGCTTTCAGATCGCTAATGATTTTGCTAAATCTTGCGAATATTTCCTTAATAGATTCCCATTCTTTTATCTGGAAGAGTTTAGTTCGTTCATCAGTGACTTCCAGTTTATCCCACATTTCTTTGGTCGTATCACAACTTGAAATTTTCTCATACCCTTCTCCACTTATAGCACTATACAACAAGTTTCGTGCCTTAGCATTTACCTAAACGATTGTCATTTGCTCGTCTATTTATTCATCTATATCTTCAGGACCAGCGGGTGGTTGACCTGTTGCTGGTAGTGGATAGTTTCCCTTTTTGATAACGCATCATACTTTCACATCATAGATTTCTCATAAATTTTCATTCGCACTTTCCAGTGAGAAAAGTATTGTCTATTGAAATATAGTGGCTTGACTTAAGACGTTCCTTCTTGAAAGAGTGATTCAACAGTCACTTGATTTTCCATGTTCTTTTCTCACAAGTTGTTAAGCAAAAAGTGTGAGACCTGCTCTGATACCAATTGAAAGTGCAAAAGCGCGGGGGGAGGGGGTGAATTGTAATTTTTCTTTTCTTAATAGAATATATAAAATAAACTATAGAAAGTAAATGACACGGAATATTTTATACTGGTTCGGATTCAGAGTGAATCCTACGTCCAGTCCCCTTGGATTGCAAGGGTGATCTTTTTTAAGTATGAATTAGCTTAGTACAAATGGGGTTGATGTTGTTATACAAAAACTTTTGTCACTTTTTTCTTCTCTCTAAAATTGATACAATGCTTTACCAATGTTCTTTTCTCTCTCTCTCTTCTCTTCTTTGTTACAAAAGAAATCTAAAGCAGATTATAGTGCTTGTTTGAAGTAGAACAAAGAGACTAAAATTGGTTCGATCAAAGTATGTCTTTACAAGGCTGATGCAGCAGGTATTTATACTTCGTGAGGCCTTCATGGCTTGTACATTTTTTTAGACATTGCAAACCCAAGGGGGTTGTTCGCAGAAAGAATCGTAAATTGATTCTTTCCAAGACTAATTCTTCTGTTGATTTGCCTTGACTCATGGGCTTGATTTATTTCCTCCCTTAATGAGAGAATATTCTCGTTGCCAAGTCCCTTGATTGATGCTTCGATTGGCGGTTTTATGTGGAAGAATCTTCAGCTGATGATTTCTTGCCCTTGACCTCCTTTGTGAGATCCTTCCTATAATATCTCTTTTGATTGATTTTGCCAGTTCCCTTGATTGATTTTTCCGCTCCTCTTTCCTTTTTTGTCTTGATTCATTTATGCCCATATTCTATTGCTCAGAAACTGTTCTTGCACATAAGGAGTAATTGGTTATTTTGCATCATTGAAATCAACTTAGATCTAACAATATTTAGTTTTGAAAATGAAATAATATTTGAAGTTAAAGTGAAAAAGTGAAGATTTGTAAGTGAATCAATATTTCGCTTGAAAATACTCATCAAACAAGTTTTCCGATATTTCAACAATATTTGCAAATATTGAAATACTCCATATGTTCAAATTTCTATGACAATATTGTTCTTTTAATCTATTTCAATTAAATAATATCTTTTTATATTTAGAAGTAAATTAATTTTAAACTTTTTATTTTAACTTTAATAATATACTTTATATTCACATAAATGTAATGACATGTTCAAATCATAAGTCCCAAATATTTTTTTGTATGCTTTGTAATTAGTTATATACCATTGCATAAAATGATACAATACTTTTCTATTGGTATTTTGATATGGATCAAAATGTGAATGTGTGCTAAATCGAGTCAGCATATACGGTGGTATCTATTAGTATAGGATAAAATTGTACGCTCGTTCCAACGACCGAGACAAAATTCGGTGGCGTCTGGCTTAGATATAGAATATAAAAGAACCAATTTCACTTTCTTTGAGCTGTACAACTTCTTTCAGACTTTAATTTGTGGGTTGCTGACGAGTTTCATGTTAGGTTTTCTTATGTAACATTGAGTATTTGAGCTATGCAACCCTTTTGTTTTTACCATTGTTTACCCTCAAAATCGGATAGTAATTGAATTTATGAGTGATTTTAAAGATACGAGAATTTATTCGATACAAAACAGTAAATAAAGACAAATAAAATAAGCACGATAAAATAGATTCAAACCGCACGAGTAAGAGAGTTCAAGTCTTGGTGAGACATTTGCCCTCGATCCGGGCTCGTAAAAACAAGCACTATTGAACGAAAGCAAAAGAGCTAATAACAGAGAAAATAATAATATATTACCTTGGAATGTGTGTTACAGTGTCCTTTATGAATTATCTCCTAGGTCGCGGAACGTTTTCCTCGACCTCAAAAAGTTTCGCGTGCGGCGGTTGATGAACCAGTGCTTGAACCCCCTTTGAGAATGTTCATCCCCGGGGTATATTCGGTCAACGTCGATTTCAAGGTTGTAAAGCCTTCCTCCGTATAGAGCCGGTGCAAGGAAGTTTCGAGATACATCTACTCGATTACCGAGTAAGTCCTCCTTGCAGTCCGAAAAGATTGCAACTGGGCCGATAAGGACATAGTGGCCCCCAACCTTAAAAAGGCCATCACCACATATGTCGAGGGATATCCAAGTGCTTACACTTATTTTACACTTATCCCTTTACATTGGGATTGGTGGACCCGATCATCATAGATTTCTCCAAGATATACGAGGTATGCCTTGGTCGGATTGATCCTTCAATGTGGAGGATTGTGATTCTCCTTAGATTTTTTGTGAATAAAATTGATGCGTGCTCATTAACCATCCATCATCTACTCCGCCTATACAGTTCCCGAATCTTCTGGGGGGGAATAATAAAGCTTGTGCGTCGGGTTAGTAAAGCTCCATTCTCAAGTACTGATGAGTATGGGGATCGGGACTGGCAATGTCATTTTGTCCGAGCGTAGACTTCGGACTTGATCCCAACTGAATGCATGCCATTTACTGTGAAGTGAAATACATCACGTAAGTACGACTTACTTTTGAATATCAATTTATTACTTACTTCTCTTTTCCTTATCGGCGCTTTGTGATGGTGTAGCGGTTGCTCGGGTCCCTAATGATGTTCCTCGACTCAAGGAGTGGGTCGAGGGTATTGTTTGACAAATTCCCTACTCCGAGCACTCATTGCGCAAACTTTCGAAGGGCCGTTGGGAGGCCCGATCCCATGGTGAGACTTCTTTCCCGAGTAGGTTGTGTTAGGATTCTTCTTTTAAATATTAAGCACTTATTCCCTTTATTTCTTCTTGCATGTTTATCTAAGGATGTCGAGCTTAGGCCTCCAGTCGGTGGCAAGGCCTTACCTGTTGGGTTCCCTGCTTTGGGACAGGCTGAAGAGAAGAAAAAAAGGAGGGCTCTAAGTTCCCCGAGCTCGGCGAAAAAGAGAACGAGAAGAAGGCTGGTGCTCAAGCCAAAGGAAAGCACCAGCTCTTGAGCATCACATTCGGACATACTCTATCAGATGGGGGATGAGTTTTAGAGAGAAGAACCTTTGTTCTGATGGCCCACGAGCTGTCATAGCCCGAACAGCGGGGGGACTCTGAACCAGAAACTCGTGAGGCTGATTTGCCTCAAGCCAGGGAGGTCGATGGGTAGACCGGGGTCGAAGCTACCCAGGATGCGGGTCGTGTCTTGAAGGAGACACTCGGTGTGATAGACATCACCGAGTCACCCTCATTTACCGAGTCCATGTATAACGAGTATCAAGCGATGACAAAGTGCCGCACGAGGGGGCCCACAGAGCAAACGACCCCCTCCGTGATTTTTTTGATGGTGTGTATTCTACCACCACAGAGGACGTCACCGGATTGGGTGACATATAGGTACCGAGGAATAATCTGTCCTCAAGGGAAGGTGGGACTAACTCGAGCTCGAAACGGATCAACAGTTTCCTTGCCCGAGTGTGGATCCTGACCCGAAGCGGTCCATTGTCATCACCATTTCGGAGGATGCCTGGGTTCTTTCCGCCCATGCAGGGGTGGCCAGTTATCTCTGGTGCCTGTTGATTGAAGAGGGCCAGGATAAAATGAACGAGGTGGACTCGTCGTTCTTGTTCAAAGAAGCACAACAGGCGCTGAACCGGGAAACTCTTGATAATTCTTGAAGATTTCAATTTTTCTTCTCACATTCGAACTAGTTTTTTTTGTAATTCTAATGTATTTCTACGTATTTGCAGGCCTCGGTGCTCCACCACGAGACCTTCCTCTAGTACCGCGAAGAATTGAGCCACTATAAGGTCGAAGACAAAGAGCTTGCTAAGAAAAGAAACATGTATAAACTTCTAAGCGAGCAGCGTGAGGGAGAAATCAAGAGCCTCAGAGCCGAGTTAGATGTGCCTCATAAAGAACATGCAGACATGTTGGAACAGGTAAAAAATTTTGAAGTTAGTGATGATGAGCTAGACGCAATGTCTCACGGTCAGAATCAACAGGTCCAGCAAAAGCTCGATCGGATCAACCAACTCCAGGCCGAGATGGATGTGATCAGGGCCGAGGCCGAAGGGTGGAAGAGAAAGATGGATCGCCTGGCTTTGGAGATAGAGACAGCCCGGGAGCTGTTGCCCTTGGCAGAGACCCAACTCCGATCAATAAAAGAGAAAGCGGAGGCACGATCCCAGAAAGTTGAGGAGCTTCAATCAAAACTGAGCTTGGATGTTGCCAATCGAGAGGTCCTCGCCAAGGATCTTAAGGCGGCCAAGTCGGTGGCTAAAATAACCAAGGCCAACATCGATGAGATGGTGGCCCAGTATAAGGCCGATGCCGAGGCAGTCCAGGATCTCCTGAAAGACATAGTCGAATACGTGAAGTGGAAATCCTGAAGGGAGGCCCTTGAGGAGGTTCATGCTCGGAGCTTTGATTTGTCGGACAAGATCGAAGGTGCTAAGGGGATCGAGGCCGAGGCCAAGAAGTTGGCGTATCTCGAGGACGAAGAAGACAATGAGGGTTCGGGCGGATCGGGGGAAGATTCCGACGGCCCTGGTGGCGAGATTAGGCTTGTTAAGTGCCTTGTAATTTTTTGTTTTTTGTAACTTTGTATTTGGTCGAGTCCGTTTGGCCTTTGTAAAAAGTTTTCATATGTATATAAGGCTTTCTTTTTTCCCTTCGGCAATTCTTGAACTTGATACTCTTTGCTTTTTCCTTTATGATTGTAAGGATTTCGGATGCCTTAGCATGCAATAATTAGGTCTTATTTGGAGGTTCGAACATTGTTCATTTTCGAGACTATTTTATTTAAGGCTCATGGGGGTTTGGTATGACCGGAACCTTTCCCCAAAATACTTATAAAAGTTTAGATTACAATTTGCCAAGGGTATCCTTTTGAACCTGTTTCGAAATTTTGAAGGCCTTATGTTTTAGTTATGGGTCTCGGACTTCTCCTAGTCGTTTTAGGATGGTCGTAGCCTTTTAAGCCCGGGTATCGCCCAATGGGATCGTTACTCTGAGTTAGCCGGGCTTTCCCAAAATAACAGTCCCTGAATGGGGATGACCGTAGTCTTTAGGGTTTGGACACTGCCTAATAGGACTTGTGTCGCCGGGCTTTAATAGACCAGGCCATCCGAGCTTATCTTTGGACGACAACTACCGAGTGAGAGTGAACCTTTTAACCGGGATAAAGGTGGCCCTTGGGCTCGATATATTTAAGGGACCGAATGTAGAAAATTTCTTTAAACCTTTTTTAAGGGACAAGACATTTATCCGCAAGGTAGAAACTTCCTTTTATCTCTGGGTGTAATATATACGGTTACACATGTATACAAGCCTTGTGTCAAGGCTCGGACAGTCTATGTGGGCACGATTAATTTGACCGTTTGGCCGTTACAGTAAATCCTATCGATCGAGCCAGGACTATTCGATCATAAAGTTTCTTTCCGTGCAAAAGTCATTATCCGAGGGTGACGCCCCCTAGTGTTCGAGGCCGATCATAGAGAAGCCTCGAATACTATTGTTGTGATCTTCGACACCAATTCATAGCCGGCCTTCAATTCTAAGTTAGCACGATTTACTATTGCCTCGTTAAAAACCTTGTCGGAAAACCCATTTGGGACAAAACCGGCTCAAGGGAAAAAGAGTGCAACACGTGCTTTCAGGCCTAAAATTTGTATTGTCCTTTGACGGTCACCTGCAAGTGTTAGTCCAAAACATAAATAAGTAAAAAGAATGAATGGGGTCGTACCTCAACCATAGTATCACTTCAAGTGAGCTATGTTCAAGTTGTTCGGTAGTCGTTCACCATTCATTGCTCCGAGTTTGTGCGATCTTTTTCCGGTGATCTCGATAACTTGATACGGACCTTCCTAGTTCGGCCCCAGCTTCCCTTCGTTCGAGTTCGGGGTGCTTAGTGAGACCTTCCTTAACACTAAACTCCGACGTTGAAGTGTCGAAGGTTGGCCCTTCGATTGTAATACCTCTTGATCCACTGTTTTTGGGCGGCCATCGGACAAGGGCGGCTTTGCGCCTTTTATCTAATTTCTCCAGGCTCATATTCATGGCCTCGTTGCTTGATTCTTTGGCCGCATATCGAAACATGAGATTTGGTTCTCCGACTTTGACCGATATTAGAGCTTCGGCGCCGTAAACCAGCAAGAACGGGATGGCCCCTGTACTGGACTTCAAGTCATACGGTATGCCCATAGGACTTCGAGAAAGATTTCTTTCCATTTTCCCTTGGTGTCGGTCAACCTCTTTTTGAGGTTTTGGAGTATGGTTTTGTTGGTGGACTCTGCTTGTCTGTTACCACTAGGGTGGTAGGGTGTTGATAGAATCCTTTTAATCTTATGGTTTTCGAGAAACTTGCTTACTTTGCTGCCGATGAACTGTTTTCATTGTCGCACACGATCTCGGTCGGCATTCCGAACCGGCATATTAGGTGGTCCTAAATGAAATCGATGACTTCCTTCTCCCTGACCTTCTCATATGCATGGGCTTCCACCCACATGGAAAATAGTCAGTCATAAATAATATAAATTGAGCCTTAACGGGTACCCATGGAAGGGGGCTACCCCCCATTTCATGAACGGCCGGGTGACAAGACTGAGTGCAGCAGCTCCCCTGGTTGATGAATCATCGGAACATGACTTTTACATTCATCACATTTCCGTACAAAGTCCTTCGCATCCTTTTCCATGTCGATCCAGTAGTAGTCGGCTCTGATTATTTTTCGAACCAATGATTCGGTGCCTAAATGATTTCCGCAGGTGCCTTCGTGGACCTCCATCAGAACGTACTCGGTATCTCCCTGTCCTAGACATATTTCTAGTGGGACATCGAATGTTCTTCTGAACAAGGTTCTATCTTCGGACAAGCTAAACCGGATTGTCTTCGTACGCAGGGCCCTCGATTCCTTTGGATCCGAGTGCAGTTTTCTGGTCTTCAGATACTTTATATATTTGTTTCTCCAGTCCCAAGTTAGGCTCATTGAATTTATCTCGGCGTGGTCATCTTCCACTACTGATCTCATGAGTACTACGATTTCCCCCGAGTTAAACTCATCGTCTTCGATCGACGACCCCAAGTTAGCAAGGGCATCAACCTCACTGTTTTGATCCCGAGGTATGTGTTGTAGAGTCCACTCCTTAAACCGATGTAATGTTACCTACAACTTATCTAGGTATCTTTGCGTTTGTTCCTCTCTGACCTCGAACGTCCCATTAACTTGGTTCACCACAAGCAGGGAGTCACACTTAGCTTCGATCACCTCCGCCCCCAAGCTTTTGGCTAGTTCGAGACCTGCAATCATGGCCTCATATTCGGCCTCGTTGTTAGTCAATTTTACAGTCCTATAGTTTGTCTAACTATATTTCCTGTTGGTGGCTTCAATACGATGCAAAGTCCGGACCTTTTAGCGCTCGAGGAACTGTCCGTAAATAGGGTAAAGATCCCCGAAGAAGTCCCCGAGTTCAATAATAACTCTCTTTCGACCTCGGGTATTAGGGCCAGCATAAAGTCGGTCACAAAGTCTGCCAGAATTTGATATTTAATTGCGGTCTGGGGCGAATATTCAATATCATACCCGCTGATCTCCTCGTCCCATTTGGGCAACCGTCCCGAGAGCTCGGGTTTATGCATTACATTCCTCAATGGGTAAGTAGTCACAAAACATATGGGGTGATATTGAAAATACGGTTTCAGCTTCCTAGAGGCGCTTAGCAAAGCGAGTACCAATTTTTCTAGGTGAGGGTATCTAGTTACGGCCTCGCCTAGAGTCCTACTAACATAGTAAATTGGAAATTGCATACCTTGCTCTTCCCGGACTAGGACTCCACTTATTGCTATCTCCGATACTGCTAAGCACAAGTATAGTTGCTCGTTTGTCTTTGGAGTAGGAAGTAGAGGTGGGATCGATAGGTACCGCTTGAGTTCCTCCAAGGCTTGTTGGCACTTCGGGGTCCACGAGAAGTTATTCCTCTTCTTCAACAGTGAGAAGAACCGGTGGCTCTTATCGGAAGACCTGGAGATGAATCGCCTCAGGGCGGCTATGCGTCTTATTAATCTTTGCACGACCTTCAAGTTGTCCACAACAATGATATATTTGATGGCTTTAATCTTATCGGGGTTGATCTTGATTCCCCGGTTGGATACCATGAATCCGAGGAATTTACCAGATCCAACTCCAAATGCACATTTCTCTGGGTTCAGCTTTATATTGTATTTCTTCAATATGCTGAAGGTTTCCTGCAAATGTTTCAAATAGTCTTCTGCTCGCAGGGTCTTAACCAACATATCGTCAATGTAAACCTCCATTGATTTTCCTATTTATTCTTCGAACATCCGATTTACTAGGCGTTGGTAAGTGGCACCAGTATTTTTAGTCTGAATGACATCACGTTATAGCAGTAGGTGTCGTACTTAGTGATGAAGGAAGTACTTTCCTGATAGTCCGGGTTCATCTGTATTTGGTTATACTCGGATTAGGCGTCGAGAAAATTGAGGATCTCGTGGCCGGTCGTTGCATCGATCATGCGATCGATGTTCGGCAGAGGGAAGGAGTCCTTATGACATGCCTTATTCAAATCTTTATAGTCTACACACATTCTTAATTTATTCCCTTTTTTAGGGACTATCACTACGTTTGCTAGACAATCCGGGTATTTAACTTCCCGGTTTGAATACTAACTAGTGCATAGTCTGTATATTCTTAATTAAAGCACTCAAAAGTACAAAACTAAAAATGTTTTTGATAAAATTTTGTCCAAAACCGGCAAATATCGACCCAAAGAGAAAATGATACATAAAGGAATAAATTTGGTCATTAGAAATGTCTTGTAACTTGCTTAGAGTTAATTGATGAACTTATAAAATAAAAGAAAGTAAAATTTTAGATTTTCTATATTTATTTTATAATTAATAATATGTGTATTATGTAATATAATATATATTTCGGTAAGATATCAGTTTCGATATTTTATTTTCAAATACCAAATACCATACTTAATACAAAATTATTTTTAAAATTCAAACCAAATACCATACCGAATACCAAAATATCGAATACCGAATACCAAAATTTACGATTTCGATACGGTAATTCGGTATTTACCAAATTACGCATGGCCCTCACGTTTAGTAAAAAAATTTCGATGTAAAATGTAGCACTATTTGCATTACATCCAACAGCGTTGATCATCTTAGATGAATTTGTCAAGTTACTAGTATGCATTAGGCATGTTGAGCTGGCAGTTACCGCAGCACAAATCAATGTGTATGATAACACAATTACAAGGGAAATAATACTTATAGAATACTTGATTGTTTTTTTGCTGGTCTTGCTTGATAGTATCTCACAAAATGGTAAAAGCGTAATTGAATGGAATTGAAAAACTCTGTTTTCGTCTATCAATCAATCAATAAACTGTGCTTCAATATTAGTTGAAGCCGGTCACAAGGATCCCCAGTATTCTTGACAAATTTATGCAACTGTTCAACACTCCACTAGTGCACAAGATGGTAAAGCCAAATCTAACCAGTCAACCACGGCATCAATTAGAATGTTTGACACCACATTATGGAAAAGATAAGTTAGCAAAACCAATATAGCTACCTCTCCTATTGGCAGTCCAGTGGTCCAGTCTCGACCACAACATATATCCAAAATCTTGTCCTTTTATGACGAGGTAAGTGTACTCATACTGGCCAGAAATTGAGCAATTAAACAACAATTTCGCATCTCCCAAACAAAGTTTAGCTTTGTTCTCCATTATTCATCTCCTGCACCATCTGCCAACATCGGGGTTTTACGGAAACAGCCATCATTTCCCATCGGGTAGAGGTAGGTCTGCATACACACTACCCTCTCCAGACCCCACTTGTGGGATTATACTGGATCGTTGTTGCAGCACCATCTGCCAACACAGAAACTCACTCTGAAATACGTTGAACTAGAAGGAAGAAAAAGGAAGGGGGAGCTACACCATAGAAACCCGTTTTGTTTTATCTTTGGTAGTGGGGTTGCAACTTGAGGAAGACAAAGCAGCGAAACATATAACAGAAACAGGGAAGAACGTAAAGGTCTAAAATGTATACAATAAGTTACATTGTTAGAACAAAAGCCAGATGATGACTGGACGATTAATTACAATGACAGAGAGCCAGACTCAAAACCTATGACTGCTTAATAGGTAAGCCAAACCTCCATGAAAACCTATCTGAATTTGGGTTCATAGGGTGACACAGAATTAAGCTATTGTCATGCATCTTCTTTATTCCTTTATTCCCGTTAGGGTGGAAGTTGTAGCAGCAGCACCTTGCAGATCAGATAACGAGAAAGACCTCCATGAACTGAATTTCTGTTCAGGAGGAGATGATGATGACTCATTGCTATATCTTCGTGATTGCGGAGGCAGAGGAGGAAGTGCGAGACAAGGTGATGATGGGCTTGAGTTCAGAGACTCGGAGCTATTATAGCTGTCAGAGCAGCTCATAGCTGCAGCAAGAGCTGATGAGCTTCTGGAGTTGATTGGTCTTCTGTACATCCCACCATTACCAATACCTGGGATGCGATTACGATTTTTGCCAAAGAAATTGTTGTGAGCAAGCAGGTTCTTGCGTTTCCTGGTGTATGCATCCTCCGGCTTGACAATTTCTTTAACAGATGAAATTGATGCCGCATCAGCTAGACTGGTAAAAGATTTCGATTTTCCAGCATAAAACTTTGAAATGCTCTTCCTGGATAAAGGTAGATGGGCATAGTTAGTGCTCAAGACAATAGGACAAACAGATTGCTTATATCGCATCTATGAACAACAAAATTCTTTCTCATTTAAACTCCTGCACCCTCTCTTTTGTCCATTTTCGTAAAGAACATTCAAATACTAGAAAAGAAAATGAAGTTCCAAAACATGTCAAAATTTGCAATAATAAGAATAATAGGTTAAATAAAAAATTAATGCTCCTATTAATATTAAATAAAAATATACGAGAACATAAACTAGTGATGTTTCAAGCTCGAAGGAGCATCTCAGGAGAATATCAGCCTCCTTTACTTTCGGTGCGAAAGAGAGTGGTCCAATCTCCAACCTTACCCAAAAAAAATTAAAAAAGAAAGAGAGTGGTACAATATCGTCTATATTGCGAGGCATTTTATCCATACTATGACCCATATGCCCTGGTGACACTTGCATACTCCAAGAAACAAATCCAAACTAACAAAAAAGATTGTCAAAAACATTCCATATGACCCTTACATACACGAAAAGAATAAGGGCCTTCATAAATCATAATTTCCTAGCTGTCAGTGTATGGAAAATCTTTTAACTTTCAGATGAGAACATGAGGCCAAGTAGTTGTAGCTCCAAGCATCCAGCTAATGGATAATGCAAAAGACTCAACTTATCAATTGCAGTACCTCCAAAAGCCACATCCTATGACACACGAGTTGTGTCACATTTTTTTCAAGCTTGTTACAAAATTCATCTAATGGAACCAAAATTTCATTTTAAGGGCATCAGACCTAAAATCCCAACTAAGGCTACCAAGGACTAAGCTCTGGAATTTTCTTTAAGAAAAAAGAATAAGCTTTGGACTTTTCTTTTACATGTTAAGTATATCCATTCGTCCATAAAAAGAGTAAAACCCCACCCTAGAAGCTATATTGCTCCGAATATAAAAATGTCGCTGGGTGCAGCAGTGTGTCTGATTCTCCAAAAGCAGCGTATTTTAGAGAGTCCGTGCAACATAGCCTAGAAGTAAGGCTCAAAATGAAGCAACTTATAATATACCTCACTGAGTCAAGCCACATCTCAGTTACTCCTTAAGGCATTATACAGAAACCATCTAACTGATACATTCACAAACACTCCAGCACGCCGATAGCAAAATACACGCAGTGTTGTCATTTCCATAGATCGCAGATTAACCTTATCTCCAAATTTATTATATAAAAACGACCAATCATTTATAGACCTGTGAATAGTCACATTTAGGGTGTCTTTGTTATAGCGAAATGATCTCCTTGATATATTTATTTTCGCTGTTTGGTTAACCTTGAATTATTATTTTTAAAAAATGTTTTCCCAAGAAAAATAGTTTCCACGAAAAAGAGGAAAAATAACTTTCCAACACATTGTTATAAACATTTAATACTTAAAAGAATTAAAAATATACTACTATTTTTTTTTAATAACAGTGGTGTCTGGGCTAATTTCATCAAATATCAGCTACCTCCGCTCAGACAACATTTTCATAATAACAATGCTATTGCTATCTTTATAGGAAGAATGAGTTAAAAAAGACTTTTGAAATCCTGTGAAAGAATTTAGGACACATTTTTTGGTTAACAAAAGAAGGTTAATTAAAGGAGGTCGGAGGTCAGATTAAAAACAGAAAAAATTGTGGGTAAATATTAAAATTATTAAAAATTTAAAAAAAAACCACAACAATTAAAATTATTTTAAATTTTCATTTCCCTCATCTTTATACCCTTGTGTATTATTTCTCAGAACAAACATTAGAAATCATTTTCACTATAACAAAGAGAGAGAAAAAAGACTAAATCCAGAGTTATAAGAAAATAAATAAATAATCTACATACTTTACAGGCAAAACTTCCTCCAAAGCCTCCAAATTATCCAAACCTCCTCCAGTTTTGAATGGACTCTGCACTTCCTCGCCATCCACGTCACCGTCGCCGCCGTCTGATGAGGATCTTCCCGCCGGCGAGTCGTCACTGTTTCTCCCGATTGAAGAAGAAGACGAAGTAGCAGAGGAAATAGAGCTCCGATCTTCCTCCTCGTCCCGAATATCACCGACGCCGAACTCCGGCGACTTGTAGATCGGAATAGACGTCATTCCGTGGCCGAATCCTGACCGTTCAATCCGATGACCACTGCTATTATTTCTTTCCAACACAATCGACATATCTCCTAATCAGTTGTGAACAAGTATGGGATAGATATATAAGGACTAGAGTGTATGTATGTATATATTTGGCATAGAGAGAGAGAGAAAGAGAGTGATATTGGATGAGCGTGTAGAGAGAGAAGATGGAATAAAATGGGGGGGAGATGAGAGCCTTATCTTTATCCAGACAAAGTAATGAATAATGCAAGTTGGATAACTAAACAAGCTTATCTTTCTATTTTTTTAAAAATAGAAAACTAAGGGATCATTTGGTAGGGTGTATAAGATAGTGAGAATTAACGTGTATTAGTAATACATATATTATTTTTTATTTATTGTTTGATGTGATGTATTAAAATTATAATGTATTACTTAATTTTTAAGAAAAATAGTTTTTACAAAAATACCTTACTTATTTTCTAGTTTTAAGAGACTTTAAGGATAATTTTATCTTTAAGCATGATAATGCATGCATAATAGTCTTAATATTATTAATGCCATAATTTTTAATGTATTATTTATACATAAAATATGTTAAATATGACGTATAACTAATATAAATAGTAATTATATACAAGTTAAACAAATAAAATATTAATAATATATAAAATTAATGATTGTATTATTTTTTCTAATACTCGGTGCCAAACGACCTAAGGATTTACTAGTTTGCATCAGAGCCTGACAATGCACAATACTAGTGGTTTTTAGGTGCCATCTGGGCCGGTTGTCCAAATAATGATGATAGAACTATCAGCTGCAAATTTCATTTTATTTTATGTAATAGTATTTGTGATCGTAATTTTAATTAACAATATTTATATTATGCGTAAATTTTAATATTATGCGTAAATTTTATCTCAACTAATTTGAAGTATTATTAACTACCCACAAAAAATCAAGTAGTTTGTCGTATTCCAAATGCGCGACAATTAATAAAATAAATTGGACGAAGGAAACAAAAAAATGAGTTGAATACTAGAATTAGTAAAATTTTGATTCATTATTTAGCATATCATTCCATTGATTTAATTCATAACTTAAATAAACTTTAAACAGATTTTATGTCAAGTGATTCAATTCGCTCTAAAATGTGTAAATCTAACAAGATCTAACAAAAAGGACATCGAGTATTCTAAGGAAATGAGAAGTTTATTACCAAATGGCAGTAGCAATTTGACTGAGTCAAATGTATGCATTAAGATTAAAGTCAACTAAGTGGAACTTACGAGGAAGTGGATACAACGTGGCATAAATCTAGGATTGATTTTTACTGGTGACATGTTACCTGACTAGTCCAAGTAAACTAGGATCCTATGTCTTCGCTAAGGATTAAGGAAGACTCTTCCTTCGCGTGATCATCTTTTTCTTTTTTTTCCCCTTTTTGTGGTGTTTTCCACCGATGATAAATTTCGTTTTGAGGCAAGGATCAATTTGAATTTGCACGTATAAGGCTAGTTAGAAGAGAAATACTTTCTGCCAAGATTATTTTCTAATTGCCAGAACTCGAAATCTCTAATTAAAACTTAATGTATTTTACTCATCTTTTTTTTTTTTTGTTTAAAAGAAAAAATTATAACCAAAAGCAATATTATACGCTATATGCTCATTGGACTCTAGACAAGTGAAATATTAAGTTTTAAAGGTATATAGCACATATTGAATATTTTTTATTAGGAAATATCTTTTACTTCTTTCAAATTTTTTTACCACCTTTAATAAAATTCCTGGCTTCGCCAATGACTCTAGAGTCAGGTTCTCTAAAAAATAACCAAATATAAATTGTTATGTCATCCTACTGTAACGGTACAATTGAATTTATACGTGGTTTCTAGACAAATGAACTAATTTTATCCTGGAATAATGCAATAATTGAAGAAATGTACAATAATTAGCCGTAAAATATAGATGAAATAGCAGAGATGACAGCTCCGGGAACAAGGTTTCCGGGCACAGCAAGATGAGATCAAAAAGCAGGAAGGTAAGATTACATTAAGCTTTGTATAGATTGTAGATTAAGTCTAGCCAGAAAATCGTGTCCTTTACAATGATAACTAGGCTCACTATTTATAGGTGTGTCTAGGAAATGAGGTCCTAGGATTGTGCCATCCTTTAATGTCAATTATGAGGGTTATCGATGAAGATATAACGAAGAACATAAATGCCAAATTCTCTATAACGGGACATCGCTCTTAATGCTACAGAATATTCCTTATTAAATGCTATCGGGCGCAAAGAATTTAATACACCTTTATGAACGTTATCCCTTTGGGTGACAAGCAGAATGATTGCGTTCAGTTTTTGGCCATCCCCGTCTTGGGTTCCACGTGTCTTTCGCTTAGACAACCACATGTCATGTCATATTTCATCCTATACAGATAGTCCCCATGATTTCCAGTGTCATAACTTTGTGTTACCGGGAAGTTGTTAGAAACACTTTTTTGGCAGGAATTCCTATAACTCCCTCTAAAGGTTTCTGCCAGTTGATTAGACGCACGACTCTCCGCATTTAATGCTCCGAACACGCGTTACCCCATGATTCAACACAACTTCTGCCGATTATCGAGGTAATCATGGCCATGAATTTAGCCGCCAAATTTACTTATATGCATCTTTTTTTCCCTTTGCACTTCACAATTTCTCGAGCTTCTGATTTGCATCTTTGTTCTCCACCCTTTCTCTAGTTCTCTTCAAAGCGTGTCGATTCTTCAAAGTACAAGAACATAGACGAGGATTCTCCTCCAACAGTGGGTTCCATCATCATAGGAAGACTCAGTACCACAAAGGACTTTGAAGAGAAATTCCTATTGTTAACCCTCGTACATGGGCTGTTAGTAGGTACTCTTCTTCCATTTGTCCTTCCAGTATTCCTGCTGTGAAGGAAGACTGCCGCTTCCATGGGTTGGATATCATTGCTCCTGATCTATCGGAGCGAGTGAACCTTCCCAAGGAAGGCTTTACATACTTTTACACGTATCCCTTTACTTTGGGTGTGTTTTCTTTGAGTGCAGAGCTTGATTCGGTGATTGCGGAGTTTTGCCTTCATTACCAGGTGTGTTTGGTGCAGGTAAGTCCTTCAGTGTGGGGACAATCTCCTACCTTCGACGTTTGTGCCAGGAAACTAGAGAGGAGCTAACCTTAGCTCATATGATGAATCTCTATTCTCCCAAAATCTTCCGCGGGGGTATGATAAACCTCTGCAAGCGCGGCCACCATGCTTTGCTGTCTAGCATGGATGATGACAACGATCGTGGGTGTATGGAATAGTTCGTTACAGTCGCTACCAACGACATCATTGCAACAATGGCTTCATCCTTTTTGGTCACTTGGAACCGCACTCGTAAGCTCTTTGTTTAGTATTTTTTTTTACTAAATATTCTTCTAATGTCGTATCAACTTTTCACCCTTCGCATGTTTCAACAACTCGATGGATCCCACTGGTGGTAGAAGGTTTGGACCGGTGGGTTCAGAAGATCTTGGACGTCACGACGCCCAAGACTCGTTTGTGGAAAGAACTGGCCCTTAAATACGGTTGTAAGGCCAAAAATCATGGTAATTTAATTTACATTGCTTCCATTTTTTTGTATATGGAAAACTTGGTTGAACCCTTCTGACTTGTTCACGAAATTAGGTCTACCTGTGGGCTCTATTGGTGTTCCCGAGGAGGAGGTTTTGGCTGATCCTGCTGCTAGAGTGAGGCTGCTTCAGGAGGCACTTACTCGAACAGGTATCTCCGGGCCTGTTTAAGGTGAAAACACTTATTTATGGAGTCCCCGGCTGGAGGATAAGCAACCAAAGAGAAGACGTTCCTCCGCGGCCGGGGAAAAGAATAAGAGGGCAAAGACTGATGCCCCCGAGTCATTTCCGGTGGTAATGGTGACTGGTCCTCCTTCTGGGCTGGTCATAGACACCATGATTGATGATGATGGAGAAGCTAGTGATGATGGAGCTTCTCTACATAGAAGGCGAGGATCCTCATCATCTCAACAGGATGCTCGACTTGTTGAGATAGTCACACCAACTGAAGATGATGCCTCGACACTTTGGGGAGAATCTGATTTGGTGGAAAATGCCAACTCCCGTTTTCGGGCCCCAATTGTTGTGCCTGGTACTGCAAGGCTAAGTACCGGGTCCTTCCCGTCTTTGGTTGGTGAGCATACAATAATCAGCACTACATTTGATGCAGCTGTTTCTCACTCTTCAACTCCATCAGCTTCATCTCCGCCTTCACCAATACTAGCAACTGCTACATCACTTCCATCTTCATCCAATCTTTCGCCAACAATTGCTACGTCACCTCCATTGGCCGCACTTGGCCATGAAGAAGGTATTCCTCTTCCACAGTCCCCAATTCATGGGAATTTGGGACAAAATTATGTTGCCCTTCTGAAGATCCACAAAGAAGGAGCGTTACTCTTTTAGTCTCTACCGGATGCAACTTGTTATCCCGGCCGGTGGAGCTTGCTAATTATCTGAAGCCTTTGGCTTCAGCGAAAGACTGCGAAAAGATTCAAGCACTCTCGGGAGAGTGTTTGTTGAAATTCCATGCACAATGCCTCAGCGGTGCGTTCCTTTCTTCCCTTGTTATTTCTTCTACTTTTGTATGAATATATTCTAAGTTTTAATTCTTATTGTTTTGTAGGCAAACTTTATTGATTCTGAGGGCCTTCAAATATTTATTGGTAAGAAGGAGGAACTTACTTCTGAACGGAATCAAGTTTTGGTGGAACAAGACCAAACTGTTCTCCGCCTCTCGTAACTGGAAAACAAAGCTACTGAGGCCGTTGTTTTGGAGGCTCGTTTGCAGCAAAGCGAGCAAGAGGTGATAACCCTTAGCCAAGAAATTGTCCTACTGATGGTTAGATTTGATAAAGCCAATGCCAAATGGGCTGAAGTCCAGGTTGTCGTTCTTTGTGCAACCGATCGTGAGGCTGTCACCACTGAAAGAGTGATTAACTTAGAGGCAGCCTTGAACTCCAAAATTGAAGAGCTTGCTGTTGTGGGGGTGAAACATGCCCACCTAGAAGAGAAGTAGAGGAAGACTATTGAGCATAATATGCTCTTTAGTTCAACTGTCCGTGACCTCGATGTCAGCCTCAAATCTGCTAGGTCTGCCCGGGAAAACCTTTCTGCCTAGGTAACCCAACTCAAAGAAGAACTCAAGTACCGAGCGGCTTCCCTCATTGTTGAAAAAACCTATGCCATGTACAGCATGAGGAGAAAATCCTTGGAAGAGGCCAAAACTGGTATCAGTGACTTTGATGCCAAAATTTCTAAGACCCCAGAGGTTGAGCTGACTGCTAAAAATGGACTCCCAGCACAGTCTGATGCTTCTGGTTCTTCTAGTTCCTGCTCAGAGTTTTCAGGAACTGAAGAGGGATCGGAAAGCGATGATGTTGAAGATCAGACTGGGAAAATACCGAGCCGTCGGTGGACCCACCTATTTCTCCTGAGAATGCAGACACTTCTCTTCCTCCTGGTTTCGAAGATGCTGCAGTTTAGCTTTTCTTTTCTTTTTTCCATTTTGTACTTTGACCGTTTTGGAACTTTCTTATAAATAAAGACATATTTTTGCTCAAGTATCATTAGTGTCTTACTGTTGTTTGAATATCCATGAAAGTCTTCAACCTTTTCATTTTTTCAAGAATTCTGCGCACATTTTTCTGTTCGCGCTTTACTATTTTTAGTCTCAGATGCATTTTCCTCGAAGCACTTTGGTTACGATCATTATCTCTTTTATGTGAGGGTTTCTAAAATTAGTTGCACAAGTTTACTTTTTGCATCCTTTTCATATGCGGCTTCGGGTGTATTTTTCCCTGATGACACTTTTGATTAAGGGCATAGATTTTTTCAACCTTTTAACGTGAGGATTTTTATAAGAGAGGGCCCTATTGTGTTTACGGTGCTCTTGAAGAGGACTTCTCTAAGTGGTCCCACATGGCCACGACTCATAATGTACAATTGTAAGTGGGCCACACTGTATCAATAAACTATTGTTCTTAAAACATGAATACATATGGCCGTCAAGGCCTCTGACATACTGTACAAACTCTCTATCTACAAAGCCTCTAAGATTATTTAACATCAAACATGATAGGGCATCGGCTTATCCATACGTCTATAGCAAAACTCTGACACGATGACTCATAGACTCGGCTGCACTCCAAATGAGGTGGAGCCTTACTGATCCTTCGCTGAATGCAAACCTCGTCTACTATGAAGGCTCGTCAATCTGATTATCTATACCTGCAGGTATGAATATAGCGTCACCAACAAAAAGACGTCAATATGAATAATGTACTGAGTAAGTAAGGCAATATACTGAAAGCTGAAGCTGAACTGATAATATAATAACTGAAAGTAACTGAAAGTCAAGGATAATCTGAAGATATGCTCACCTGTTGATATTGACTCAACTCTCTTAATATAGTAAGTAAAATAGTTGTCCGACCCTATAAGGCTCAGTATATATATATATATATATATATATATATATATATATATATATATATATATATATATATATATATATATATATATATATATATATAAATGTTCTGTCGTAGTAAGCTCGCTCATAGGCGCTCGACCATACTAGGCTCTGTATCTCGACCAACTGGGCTCGCTCATAGGCGCTCGGCCACAGTAGGCTCGGTATATAACTTACCATCTGATCAGAGGTTGCCCAATAGGGGTCTGCCCATCGATTATAGCTCGATGGTAATGAAAATACTGTAATAATGTATATATAGACTCTTTGCTCTCTTGACTGGAAAAAAAGAAATACTCAATTGAATATGAAGTCCCGATAAGGAGAATATTGTAACTTACAAAACTAGGAAAATATACGTAAATTCTGAGATATGAATTTTTCTTTATACTTCTCATCAAACTCGTGTAATTACGAGATCAAGCCAAAATGAAGGAAGGGCTTAGCCTTAACATACATGGACCGATTCTCTTGATAATTCCTCTAACACACGTCTTTTGTGAAGAATACGTAACGCCGGATCAAAGTAGGGAAAGATCCTTATGATTATTTGTCATGTGGCATCTACATGGCTAGTAACGTGCTTTAATTTATTCTAGTCCTTGCTTCTCCACGCAAGAAAAATTCTTTTGATACTCGAAACAACTGAAGATAGTGGTGAATTGTACAAAACTTAAATAACTCGTCATTTGGAAAGTGATGAAAGAGCATAGGAGTTTCTGAACGCAAACACATGCCTGCACATATCTTATTTCTTGTCAAACTAAGAAATGTCTAGCAAAAACCCGAAATTTGGTTCGAAGATTCTGTGGATGGCCATCTGTGATGCGCAGGGAGGAGTTCTTAATGAAGAAAGAAAAAGAACATGACATATACAATTAATCTTCAAAAGGAGAGTGTAGATAAAGAATATTGGTTATGCTAGTGCCTAGTAAACTAGCATCGAGTGCTGCTATTGTAATTGAAGATTATACCTCCAGATTCATGTACATGAAAAGAGATGCCACATATATTAATGAACGCATGAGTCATAATTTTCTTTAAGGCAAAATCTGCCACGTTATGTTCTTATCCAAAATATTTTGGATAATTATCAATTACCCGCATAATTAAAAATTATCTCAAATTACTTAAAAATCTACTCATTTTAAATACACTTTATATATCCTACTATCATGGTCATATGGTACCACATAAAATAAATACATACATTGTTATTTTTATTAAAATATCTATGTAAAAATACATATATTTTCTCAACTTATAATCTTCCTAATCTCATATAAAGAGTAAAAATTCTCGTATGTTTAATTCTTAAAATGGTAAAAAGGATAACCTTCTTTTCTTGTGAGAAAATAATTTCTATCTTTAAAATAAGGAAAATCTCATAAACTTTCTTATACTATGTGTATAATTTATCATATCCGAATATAGTAATAATGGTAACTATCCAAAATTGTACTTATAAAACTTTTACTAAAATACTTCACTTAAAAGAAAATACCACATTTAACATAATATCTAACGGTATCAAGGTTGTAAACTTACAGGGTCTCACAATAATAATGTCTTAAACCTTCTATAACCTCCTAATAGACATAATCCATTCGAACTCATGTGGATTTACTACGGTACATCCTAATGCGGGATATAACAAATTCATTGTTCGGACAAGAAATAAGATAAAAACAAAAGGATTTCATTTTATTCCTTCTATTTTTAAAAAATACATAAGCATTTGATATGTTGAAAAGAAATTGCCATTAGTTATGGTTATCTTATACAACTTGTTTCTACGGGGCTGGCTGTGCAGTCCCCGATCCCGATGATGCATTTTGTTTCCGGATTTTTGTTCCCTGGTTGATGTGGCAGTCATTGTTGTCGTATCCTCATATCATCCCCCCAGTGTTCAAACACGAAGAGTGCGAATTGGAACAGTGGAAGTCTTATATCTTTGAAGATTCCCTTAATGAATTTCTAGATAATCCTCAACTTGGTAACACACTATACTTCTACTTAGGAATTTATGTTATCGAGCAAAGGACTATCTAACAACCATCTAGTGGTTTATGCTCATAAACGATCGGGTAACCTTTGTTCGGTAGCAAACTTAATTTCCTAGTGGGAATTTGCTATCAACCCAAAGATTATATAACCGTCCCCGAGTGGAGGCTTTTCTGTTTGCCTTGCTATCAAAGGTCTTATTGATGTTGTCTTCGTAGTATGCTTTCGATTGCTACCTCATTAAAAACGTTGCCAGAAAAACCCAATTGGGACAAAAACTGAACGAAGGGAAAAAGAGTGCAACACATACTTTTCGCTTGAATAATGTGCCACATTCTAGTTGCTAGGAAACATATCTCCATTTTGGTTCTCCAACTCGTATTGAACCTTTCCCAGTGATAGCTGAAATTTGGTAGGGACCTTCCCACTTTGGGCCTAGCTTCCCCGCATTGAGCTCTCGGGTATTTTGGGTTGCTTTCCTTAGAACCAAGTCTCCTGCTTTGAAATAATGGAAGTTGGCTCTTCGATTATCATATCGCTCCACTCTCTGCTTTTGAGCTTCCGTTCTTACATACGCCAAATCCTAGCATTCCTCGAGTAGTCCCAAGTTGATTATCATTGCATCGTTAATCGATTGTTCATCTGCCCAAAAATATCTCAAAATGGGTTCACCCACTTCCACCGGGATGAGGGCTTTAACACCATACACAATGGAAAAAGGAGTTTCTCATGTACTCGATTTGGTCATTGTTCGGTAGGCCCATAGAAATCCGTCCAATTCTCCGGGCCATTTTCCTTTCGCTGCTTCCAACCTTTTCTTGAGGTTTTGAATAATCACTTTGTTTGTTGACTATGCTTGACTATTTGCGCTCGGATGATAAGGAGAAGATGTGATCCTCTTTATCTTCAAATCTTCGAGGAACTTTGTAGCTTTTGCACCAATAAATTGTGGTTCATTGTCGCATGCTATCTCTTTTGGTATTTCGAACTTGCAAATTATATTTTCCCACAAGAAATTGACCATTTTGCGTTCTCCGATCTTTTGATAAGGACCTACTTCCACCCATTTAAAAAAATAGTCAATTAGAACTAAAAGAAACCTTACCTTTTCGGGAGCCAGTGAAAATGGTCCGGCGATATCCATCCCCCATTTTATGAACAACCATAGGGACATAATCAAATGTAAGGGTTCTACCGGTTGGTGGTGGTGCATAGTGTTGACACTTATTAAATTTTCATACGAGGTCTTTGGTGTCTTTTTCCATGCGAGGACAATAATATCCTGCCCGTACGAACTTCAACACTAAGGAATCTATGCCCGAGTGATTGCCACGTATCCCTTCGTGGACTTCTCTCATGACATAATTAGCTTTTGACGCTCCTAAGCATCGGGTCGGCGGGCCTTGGAAGGATTTTCTATACAATTGGCCTCTTTTGAAGCTATAATGTGCAACTTTGGCGTGTATTTCCCGTGATGCTTTGGGGTATTCGGGAAACTTCCCATGCTCGAGATAGTTGATTATTTCAGTTATCCAGTCCCAGACCAGACTAGTCGAATTTACCTCATAGTAACCATCCATATCCAAGACTGATTTCTTGAGTTGCACTACTGTTCCGGATTCCGATCCCTTTATTTCTGTCGATGATCCTAAGTTTGCCAATGCATCCATTTCTGCGTTATCCTCCCTCAGGATATGAGTAATTGACCACTCCCTGAATCGTGCCAAGAGCGACTGGACGTCTACCACATATTGTTGAATACGTTATTCTTTGGCATCAAAGATCCCGTAGACCTGATTTACCACCAGTTGCGATTCATATTTGATTTAGATTACCTCGGAATCAAGTCCCCGGGCAAATTTGAGCCGTGCAATCAAAGTATCATACTCTGCTTCATTTTTAGTTAGAGGGATCTTTCTGATGGGTTTCCTTAAGGTTTCCCTCGAAGGCGAGATTAAGAATATTCTGAGTCTGGACCCTTTTCCATTGGAAGCTCCGTCCATAAATAAGATCCAAACCGCCGATGTTGATTTCGACACCATTACTGCCTTTTTGATAGCCAGAGGCATTTGTCCCAGACTAAAAATCGGCCACGAAGTCAGCCAAGACTTGCGACTTAATTTCATTCCTTAGTTTATATTCTATGTCAAACTCACTCATTTCGACGGACCATTTTTCCAATCTGCCCAAAATCTTGGGTTTATGAAGGATGTTCCGTAAAGGGAAAGTAGTCACCACAACAATCGAGTGGCATTGGAAGTAGGGCCTCAGCTTCCGAGCGGCGACTATAAGAGCTTAGGCCAGTTTTTCCAAATGTGGTCCCGTTAAAATTTTGCTAACATAATAAATGGGAAATTGCATACCTTCGTCCTCTCGGACTAAAACTGCAATTACCGCAACTTATGAAACCACGAGATAGACTAGCAATGCTTCACCTTCTTTTGGTTTTGAGAGCAATAGACGGCTTGATAAGTACTTCTTCACATCCCTCAGAGCCTGCTAGCACTCCGGTGTCCATTCGAATTTTATTTTGAGCAGTATGAAGAAGCGATGTTATTTGTCCGACGATCGAAAAATGAACCTGCTCAAAGCTGGTAATCTTCATGTGAGTGTTTAGACTTCCTTTATGTTCGACAATTGATCCGGGATATTCTCTATGGCCTTGATTTTGTCGGGGTTTACCTCAATTACCCTTTTCGAGACCAGAAATCCTAGAAACTTACCAGAACTGACCCCGAACACGTATTTCTCGGGATTAGGTTACATGTTATGCTTCCTCAGGATGTCGAATGTTTCTTGCAAATGCTTAAGGTAGTCATATGCATTCAAAGACTTAAAGAGCATATCGTCTATATAAACTTCCATAGTGTTTCTTATTTTCTTTTCAAACATCTTATTTATGAGCCGTTGATAAGTGGCTCCAGTGTTTTACAACCTGAAGGGCATTACATTGTAGCAATATGTACCGGAATTCATTATAAACGAAGTCTTTTCCTGATCTTCCGGGTTCATATTAATTTGGTTGTACCCAAAATAAGCATCGAGGAAACTCATTAACTTGTTCACGGCCGTGGCATCAATCATTTGATCGATACTGGATAGTGGGAACGAGTCATTCGTGCACACCTTATTGAGGTCTTTATAGTCTACACATGCAAATTTTAATGTTCTTTTTAGGAACTACTACTACATTGGCTAGCCAGTCTGGATATCTTACCTCTCAGACCAAATTGATAAAATAAGGGGGTTACCTCTTCTTTGACTAATTTATTTCTTGCCTCGGCAATAGGACATTTCTTCTGTCTTATCTGTAACGACCCGGTCGGTCATTACGTAGAACTTGCATTATAATTACTGTTATTGCCCCATCATAGGCTGGTTTTACTGTTATTGATGTGTTAGAGTTGATAGGCTTGGAATCAGAATGGTTGCAGTGATGATTTTAGTCACTTAGCCTTTAAAAAATAGCCTTAAAATGGAAAAAAAATCAACTGAGGGTTGACTTATTGGTAAACAACCTCAAAATGCAGATTTGATGGCTCGGATAGCTCCGTTAGGTGATTTGGGACTTAGGAGTGTGTTCAGAATGTTTTTGTGATGTTCGGTGTAGAATTAGGATTGAATTGGCGAAAGCTAGTTTTTGGCGATTTCCGGTCGACAGTAGAAATTAGGCTATCGAGGTCAGAATGGAATTCTGATAGTTGGAACAGGTTTGTAATGTCATTTTGGATATGTCTGCAAAATTTCAGGTCAATCAGATTGTTTTGGGTAGTTTCGGCATTGTTGGTGGAATTTAAAAAATTCAAAGTTCATAGGCTTGAATTTGATGTGTTTTTGGGGTTTTGATGTTGTGTTTGATGTTTTGAAGGATCGACTAAGTTTGAATGATCATATATGATGCGTTGGTATGTTTGGTTGGGGTTCCGAGGGGCTCGGGATGGTTTTGGGTTGTTAACGGGGAGTTTGGAGAATAATTGTTGTTGTTGAAGTTGCTGGTGCTGGTGTTTTCGCACCTGCAGAAAAGGCGTCGCAGGAGCGGACGAATCTCCACAGATGCGGAAGTTTGGCTGGTTGAAGGATTTCCGCAGGTGCGAGGTAATTGCCGCACCTGCAAAGCCGCATGTGCGAGAGGTCGAGCACAGGTGCGGAGGCTGAAGACTTTGGGGTCTTTCCGTAGGTGTGCACCTAGGACCGCAGGTGCGATTCCGCAAGTGCGCGTAACTGGTCGCAGGTGCGGAACCACTGTTCAGAGAGTATAAAAGCATGCCTTCGCGAATTTTAGCCATTTTTCTCAATATTCCATCCGGGTTTGAAGCTTTTGAAGGGTTTTTAAAGAGGGGATTCGATAGTTCTTCATTGATGTAAGGTTTTTGGACTCTAAAATCGTTTATATGTGATTAAAGGTCGGATTTATGGTGGAAAATTAGGGAAAAGTTAGTGCAAATTGGGTTATTAGGGATTGGGATTAAAAGACTTTAAAATGGGGATTTGAGGGGTCATTTGAACTCCGATTTTGGTATTCTTGGTATGTATAGACTCGTGGGAGGACGAGGTTTCTTGTGGTATAAATTTTATCGAGTTCCAAAATGTGGGCCCGGGGGTCGAGTTTGACCAATTTCGAGATTTTTGAGTATTTTTGATAAATTTCGATTGGGATTAGTTCCTTAACACATTATCATGATATACATCTGATTGTTGGTAGATTTGGAGTACGCGGAGGCCTAATTTAGAGTCAAGGGAACTGCGAAGTAGTATATTAGCCGGTTTTGAGGTAAGTAACGCTTCCAAACTTGGAATTGAGGTTTCGAAACCCCGAGCTAAATGATTTATGACTATTGTTGAGGTGATGCACATGCCAAGTGACGGGCGTGCACCGAGTATTTGTGGCCTGGCTTATCCCATAGCACCGCTTATTGATTATTTCCCTGATGATATATGTGCTTCTGTTAATGTGGTAATTGTTAACCTGTTAGAAATCATGTTAAGTATAAACGCTAGGCTTCACGCCGAAAATGCCGAGGCCTGAGTGGTCGTATATTACTGTCTCATTTTGTGATTATTTGATGTCATATATCCAGTCCTGTTATAACATATCACTTCATATCTCAGTCTTAGTATTGTCAATTATATGCATACTTATCATTGTTTCGGGCTGATAGAGGAATTTCTGATCCATGTGAGTGAGACTGAAGAGTAATGACTGAGTGAGGCCGAGAGCCTGTTTGAAACAGTTATGAGAATGGACTGCACACCGCGACGATATTTGAATCATACCTTCGTTGGCTTGATATGGTTGTTGGGCCACTAGGACCCCTCCGGAGTCTTTACACCCCCAGTGAGCGCATTGATGATGAGGGATGGATCTTCCCTGGGCATGGATCTTGTCCGAAGCTGATGTTATGTGTGGGATGGATCTTCCCTGGATATGGATCTTGTCCGAGTGTTATGTTCCGGAGATGGAACTTCTTCGTGGGTCTTATATTCCGGAGATGGATCTTCTCCGTGGGGCTGGATCGACCTTTTTCCTCAGTACTAGTTGACTGTGTCACTTGTGTTTATGTAATATCCGGGATGGACTTTCCCTGGGCCGAAAGGCCGTATTCTAGTGCTGAGTGGACCACCTTATGAGAGTTTGATTACTGAGTACACATCATTCTTGATTCTATATGAATTCATGCTAGTATGCAGGGCTACAGACATAAATTGATGCATCTTGTTTATTTTCTAATATATTACTGTCATGTCCAAGTTATATACTGTTGTTCGAATTATCGGAGGTTTAGTCCGCCACTACCTCTCAGCCCGTTGTTTGGTTTTGTTACTATTGAGTTGGTGTACTCACGTTACCCCCTGCACCTTGTGTGCAGACCCAGGTACAACAGGACCCGGTAGTGGATATTGAGAAGCTGTCAGAGTTTTCATTGGAGTTGTCGAGGTAGCAGTTGGCGATCGCGACCTCGCCTTCTCTTTCTTAATCTACCTGTTGTTCTTTATTTTGAGACAATGTTGTCCATTTCTCCTTTTCTTTGCTTTATGTTATAGTAGCTCATGACTTAGTGACACCGGATCTAGGGTTGGAAATTGTAATTTTTGTTTCAAATATTATTTTTTTAAACTTCAGACTCTTAGTATTATCAATAATTTTTAAAATTGTATTTTTACTGGAAATTGAATTTAGCTTAGAAACAAAGGGGAGGCTTGCCTGGTTCCACGACAGGCGCCATCGCGACCCCGAAATCGGGTCGTGACATTATCAGAGGTATGTTGGGAGCCAAACTCAGCTTGTGCATGGCTATTTATGTTGGGATACCTGTCATATCCTCGTGCGACTATTCCAAAAAATTGGCATTAAATTTAAAGAATTTAATAAAACCAGACTTGAGCTCCGGGTGTAGTCATATCCCCAAATGGAATTTTCTTTCTAGGAAATCTCTGAACAATGCAACTTGCTCCAGTTCCTCCGCGGTGAACTTCCTTGCGTCTGTTTCTCCTGGAACTTGGAAATATCTCAGCACCTGATAATGTTTTGATGACTCCGCTCTCGGGCTAACCCCATCTAACTCGGGAGTATGTGTTGGTTCTTGTAATTTCTATGCCATTTGCTCCTTCCCTTTGCTAATGGAAACTAAAATCGCATTCGTCTCCCTTTCCATCAGTTGATCACCTCTTATCTTCTTGATTCCTTCAGGCGTCGGAAAATTCAGCCATTGATGATATGTTCAGGGTACGACTTTCATCTCGTGTAAGCATGCCATTCCCAGGATGATATTGTATCCCATCTCACCATCTACTACTTCAATGAGAGTTGTTTTCATTACTCCTTTAGCGTTCGTGAGCTGCAAAATCTCTCCCCGAGTCGTCATGCTCGCGAGGTTAAATCCAACGAGGAGCTTTGTTGCCGGAATAGTGCTTTCGGTGATTTTAGTTTTCTCCAATGCTCTCCATTGTATGATATTATCCGAACTTCCTGGATCCACTAGAACACGTTTAATCTTAAAATCTAACACATTTAAAGAACTTACCAGTGCATCGTTGTGTGGTATCATCAATCCATCTGCCTCCTCCTCCGTGAAAGTGACATCATCTTCCCATAGTTTTTTACTATGATTTATTGATACTTTCATCTTCTTTACTTCCAAAAAGATGAACTCGTTAATCTCATTCCCTCCATAGTTCATATTGATCGTTTGGCGCGAGGGTTCGTCTCCTGCTTTTGAATGTTCTGCATTATCTCTGTTGCGCCCATAATTGTTCTTAGCTTGTCACTCAAGAATTCTCTGAGGTGACCATTCTTCAATAGTGTTTCCACCTCTTCCTGAAGGTGTCGACAGTCTCCTGTTTGGATCGTCCCATGGTATTCATACCATAAGTTGGGATCCCTCTGGCTGGAATCGGATCTCATAGGTCTAGAGAATCATGCCTCTTTAATGTTTCTCATAGCTGACACCAGCTCCACTATACTGACATTGAAGTTATATTCCAATAACTTGGGATAAAAAGGATTTTGAGACTGTGACGTCTCTTTATCCTAAAGTGGTCTATTGTTTCGACCATGATCGGTACCTCTGTCAGCAGTGAACTTGTTCGCTGCCCAGAAGTTTCTTCCATGGCCTTCGGTCTGCTCGTAAGGCAAAAACTGGCCCCTCAAAGTTCGTTTGTCTGCGTAGTCATCCTTTGATTTTTCTCTACCCTTCTCCCGTCCTTTGGCCGATGATGCCGAACCGACCTGGTCATCTTCAATCCTTATCTTTGACTAGTACCGGTTGTGGACATCTGCCCAAGTGTTTTCTTGAAACTCAAGCAGGCTCTCCTTCAGCTTCCGGGAAGCGTCTGAACTACTTGGATTCAATCCTTTGGTGAATTCTTCAGCTGCCCATTCATCCGGGGACAACCAGGAGCAACATCCTTTCTTTCTGGAATCAGGTAACAAACTCTCGCAATAATTCAGATTCTCCTTGTGTGATCCTAAATATGTCGACCTTCCAGGCTTGTACTTTTCTGGCCCTGACAAGAGCCTTGATGAAAGAATCCGCGAGCATCTCAAAGGAATTTATGTTTTATACTTCAATACCACACAAGAGGGGGGTGATTTCTGTGGTGTCCAATTTTCGAGTACTGTCTCAATAGAAGAACCTGGTTCTTCTTGGTGTTCCAACTTCTACTGGTGCGGAATAATAAATGCAGTAAAGTAAAAACACAGAGATATTTACGTGGAAAACACCTGGCTCAAAAGGTGAAAAAACCACGATCTACTCCTCAGTAGGATTTTCCCAAACTCTTCACTACAACTCTGAGCCAAACAACATTTACAAAATAAACTCTTTTGTAAACCTAGGACTAACTCTAATCCCTTTGTAGCTAACTAGCCTCTAGCTAATCGCGACAAGCTTCAAGTTAACTCTAACTTGAACAATGTGTACCTATTACAATTGCTTCTAATAAAGCTGAAAGATACAATATTAAATCACCTACTACAACCAACTAGACTCAAAGTCAAACAGATGGAACTGGTTCTTCTAGCTGATCAGTAGCCTTTGTGTCGCACAAGGATTCTGCTTGCAAAATTTCTTTGGTAATTTTGCTTTCATTTCTTGCTTCAATTCTGTCTTTGTGCGAATAATTCTTCAGTAGGAATACTTCAACATTATATAGCGCCAGAAGTTGAGATGTTCTTATTTATTTCTAATGCAACTTTTCCTTGGTGGAAGAGTTTGTGTTTATCTCAACTTCCTTCCTTTGTTTTTGTCCTTGCTAAACTCGAACTCTAACCTCTTATTAATTTGCAACCTTTTCGCATTAGGAGACAACCTCTTAATTCATGGATAATTCACAGATCATGTTTATCTCCTGTGCATGTACGGTTCTTGTGCCAATTGGTTCATTCGAGATGTTTGCCCTGATAGACCTGGTTCAACTGGGTAGGCATTTGTCAATCTTCAAAACCATACAGTGACTTGGATCAACAAATTCCCTCTTTTTGATGATGACAAACTCTATGTTCAACCCTGTATAAACTTCAAACACTTTGTATGATTTTAAGCATTTATCATGGAGAGACCAGGCTCATTAGGTTATAAATATCACAACTTTTTTAAATTTTGAAAAAGCACATATCTTCCCCCTTTTGGCATCATCGAAAAGTTACAAAATGATAAATTTACTAGAGTTGTTAACAATTACTCATGGCCATTGAGGCAACTGCAGGTGCAAAACATGATTAATCATAAAAGAAACCAATAAATGTAAGCTACCTAAGAAACTGAGACAAGTCAATAACAAAAACAACATAATTCATTGATTAGAACGCAATTCAAGCACCATACAAAAAACTAAAGCAGTAACTACCATGAGCAAAACAACAAAAATAGAAACAGAACAAAATCCGAACTGGGCAATGAGGGATTTTTGGTGGCTCTGGAATTCCTAAGGTTGGGATGGGGCAGATGAGGTTGGGGTCTTGGCTTGAAGGAGAGAAAGCATTTGTTGAAGAACGCCTTCATTTTTCTCCTTCTCCTTGGCTTCATTTTTCTCCTTCTCCTTGGCTAGTTCAGATCTGAGAGCATCCTGCTCAGCTTCAACCTCATGAAGGCGAGATTTCAATCGAAGGATCTCCGCATCCTTTATCTCTCCTTCCTGCACCAATGACCTGACTTTGCTATGGACTGGCTGCTTCCTAGATGAACCAGGTTCATCCTCAGGAACATTGACAATATAATCACATGTCAGCAAAGTGTTCTTCCCAAAATAATCCTTAGCAGTAGCCATCTCATCTTTCTTCACAGGAACCTCGAAGTGGGCAAGCACAACCGTCAGAATAAAGCCATAAGGAATAACGTGTGCTTTGGTTCCATTTACAACTCTGTCGAAGAGCTGAATGATGAAAGCTGGCCAGTTAATCTGCTTTCCCCTGTACAGGCACTCCATAAGCATTAAGTCCATGTAACTGGCGATATGCCTACGCTCTTGTCTTGGCAGCAAAAACTTGATCACAAATTCGAAAAAATCTTGTTCTGGGGCTTCATTTAACTTTTGAACACTGGCCTGGGCTCAGGTTCCTTCTCATTTTCACAAAAGATTCTGGTGATGTTGAGAGTTGTGGCCATTCCATTGAGACTAGGCCATATTTGCCTAGTGTAATCATCATAGCCCTCAGCAGGGATGTTCAGAATCTCTCCCAGCTCCTTTGCATCAAATGTGATATGAATTCCCTTGACTGTGGAGGTTACCCCGCCATTCTTCACACTTGCATTGGCCATAAACTCACCTGTTCATTCCTTGCCAGCCTTCCTTCCAGGTGAAGGACCATGTCCCTCCATCCCTGCACATCCAACGTATTCATCAAAAAGATCCTTCCGGATTCTTCCAGATCTCTCACCAGCTTTTCTTTAAGAATAATATGCTTGCCAAACATGGTGATTTTGTCAGATTGCTCACCAGAGATTTCCTCTTCTCCTCCACTCCATTCTCTTTCTTCTTCTTCTTCTTCTTCAACAACCTTCGATTTCTTAGCCTTGGACCTAGTCCTTTTAGCAGTGCTTGAGGGTGAGGAAGACACAGAAGCTGACTTCTTTTAAGAAGCCTTAGCCTTCTTGGGCTTGGGTGTCTCAACCACAACTGGAGCCGGCTGCTCCTCATAATGGACCAGGTCCATCGTCTCATCATCAACAATAATAGCCTCAATAGGATCTCCTAACTTTGCCTTTCCCTTGGCAACTTTACTTTTCTTTCTCTTTCTTAGAGCCCATTCTAACTCCTCTTCTCCTTGTCGAACATCACTTCTTGTAGCACGAACCTTTGGGGCAGAAACATCAGCAGATATAGAAACTTTTCTTTTCTTTGGTGGAATTGGGGTAGTAACCTTCTCTGATTTTGAAGTTCTTTTCCTCTTGGGATTGTAGTAATCCCCCAGCTTCCTCAACATCTCAACCAATGTCTCCTCGATAGATGAACCGGGTTCATCTGTTGATTTTTGTAGGCTCTCTAAACCTGCTACTGCTTTCCCACAAACACTTCCCCCTAAATTTGTGACTCCTTCTTCATTAATCACAGGAGCGGGGCCACAAATAGCTAACGTGGCTCCCCAGTCCCCTTATAGAACCTCCTTCTCCCTCTCTCTCAAGATTTTCCCCCAATTTTATTTGCCTATCTGGCACTTCTACATCAACAACTGACCCAACCAACACAAACCTGTTTTCAGTAGTAGCAGTTTCAGATTCAACTTCAAGATTACCTTGCTCAGAACTGTATGAACCCGGTGTTTCATCCTCATTAGAGTATTTGAAGGATTCACTTGAAGATTCAGACTCATGAACCTTGCTGGCTTTAAAAATTTCCTCCAAGAAACTTGCACGAGAGCCAGAAGCAACTGATTTTCTGGCCAAAACTTTTACTCTTCGTGCCCTGGGGCTGGAGTAGGGTTAGGTGTGGGTTCAGGAGTGGGTTCAAGAACTGGAGGGTTTTGGGGGGATGAAGATCTGCTTGGTGAATGTGAACTGTAAACTGAAGAAGAATTAGAACTGGAATTTTCTTCCCCATGATCAGGTTTTGTGTAGGAAGATGAAGCAGGGGGTGGTGAAGACATTGTTATGAATAATTTTGGAAGATAAAAGACGATCAGTTTTGGTTGGAGAAGAATAAAAAACTTGGTTCGACTTATGATGTTATGAAGAGGGGAAGTAATGATGACCCTTTTATAAGATGCGGCTATGAATTATACAATGTGTAGAATATTTAATCAAGTGGGAGTATAATAGATGTAGGAATGTCATTGATTAGACAATTAAGAATCCCCTAAATCTAGGCTAATTAAGTAACGATGGGACTTCTTGGAACGAGTTCATTTAGGGATAAGTACAAAGAATTTGAAATGAACCAAGTATAGATAGAGTCCTGCTCATGTGTGATTGTAATTAATTCAATAATTGTATGGAGATGAGCACGTAACTTGTCAGTCAGATGAACCAGCAGGGATGAACCAGGTTTATCGTGTTAAAGTCTTTACTTTACCTCAACTTACAAAGATAGAAAAACATCATTAGCAACCAGGGAATCATATTAATACATGGCAAGAGAGTATGGCAGTAAAGTCATGATATTGAGCAATGATTAGTCTGGTTGATATGTTAGTGTTTCTAGCCAATTTTTTTTTCAATTTTTGTTTTTTCAATTAAGAGATCCTAATTCAAGCCGGTTTCTCTCAAAATTCTCCCTGCTTAGTGCTTTAGTAAAGATATCTGCAATTTGTTGGTGAGTAGCACAAAATTTGATTGAGATCATTCCTTTTTCATTGTTATCCCTTATGAAATGGTGTCTAACATCTATGTGCTTAGTTCTTTTATGATGAACTGGGTTCTTCGTCATACTAATTGCACTAGTGTTGTCATAGAAAATAGAAATGCATCCAACCTCTATACCAAAGTCCAGGAGATGTTGCTTGATCCATAGAAACTTACCACAACATGAGGCTGCAGCCATATATTCAGACTCAGCAGTAGACAAAGCTACTGAATTTTGTTTCTTGGTGGCCCAAGACACAAGGAATGAGCTCAAAAAGTGAGCCATGCATGAAGTACTTTTCCTGTCAACCAGGAAACCTGCATAATCAGCATCAAAATACCCTACAAGGTCGAAATTACTACGTAGAGGATACCAAAGGCACACATCAGTGGTGCCTTTCAGATATCTCAAAATTCTCTTCACTGTAGTTAGGTGGGACTCCTTTGGATTTGCCTGAAACCTAGCACACAGTCCTACACTAAACCCAATATCAGGTCTTCTGGAAGTGAGATATAATAGAGACCCAATCATCCCTCTGTATAGCTTCTGATCAACGGATGAACCAGGTTCATCCATATCTAATTTTGTAGCTGTGGCTATGGCGGTGTCTATATCCTTTGAGTCTTCCATTTTAAATTTCTTGAGCAATTCTTTCACATACTTTTGTTGATGGACCATTGTTCTATTTGAGTTTTGCTTGATTTGCAAGCCTAAGAAGAAGTTTAGCTCACCCATCATACTCATCTCAAACTCACTCCCCATAAGTATAGCAAATTCCTTACTCAATTTTTCAGTAGTCGCCCCAAATATGATATCATCCACATATATTTGCACAGCCAAGAGTTCTTTACCCATTTCCTTTAAGAACAAGGTGCTGTTAATTTTACCTCGTTTGTATCCATGTTCTAGCAGGAATTTTGATAGACGCTCATACCATGCTCTTGGTGCTTGTTTAAGACCATAAAGAGCCTTGTCAAGTTTGTATGCATGGTCAGGTGACTCCTTGGTTTCAAAACCTGGAGGGGTGTTTGACAAATACATCTTCCTTCAGATAGCCATTGAGGAAGGCACTCTTAACATCCATCTGATGGAGAGTGAATTCCATGTGTGCAACAAATGCTATAAGAAGTCTGATTTCCTCCAGTCTTGCCACAGGTGCAAAGGTCTCATCATAGTCAATTCCCTCTTCTTGACTGTATCCTTGAACAACCAATCAAGCCTTGTTTCTTGTAACAGTTCCATCCTCATCAAGGTTGTTTCTGAAGACCCACTTTGTGCCAATCACTGATCTATCTAGTGGTCTGGTTGCCAAGTTCCATACTTGACTTCTTTCAAATTGATTCAGATCTTCTTGCATGGCATTTACCCAGTCAGCATCCTGTAGGGCTTCACCAATGTTCTTTGGTTCAATCAAGGATAGAAAGGCATCAAACGCACACAGATTTTTCAAAGAGGATCTTGTTTTGATTCCAGATGTCAGATCTGTTATGATGTTCTCAAGAGGGTGAGAACTCTGATATCTGTGTGGTTTGAGAACCAACTGTTCACTTCTAGATAGTTCCATGGTGTCTTCTTGTTCTGGAACAAGATCAGGGCCAAGTTTCACATGTTGAGTTCCCCCTGTCATATTACTTGGGGTAGTTGGAACTGGTCCATCACCTTNCTCAGCAAGAGTGTTAGTTTCATCAAAGACAACATGTACACTCTCTTCTACACACATAGTTCTTTTATTATACATTTTATAAGCCTTGCTATGTGATGAATATCCCAATAATACTCCCTCATCACTTCTGGGATCAAACTTTCCTAGGGAATCTTCGCCATTATTGTGCACAAAGCACTTGCATCCGAAATCCCTAAGGTGGGATATGTTGGGCTTTCTCCCTTTAAGTAATTCATAAGGAGTTTTCTCTACCAGAGGCCTGGTCATGCATCTATTTATTATGTAGCATGCAATGTTTATTTCTTCTGCCCAGAAGCTATGGGGTAGTTTGCTAGAAAGAAGCATGGTTCTTGCTATATCTTCAAGAGTTCTATTCTTTCTTTAACAATCCCATTTTGCTGTGGGGTTCTAGGGGTAGAAAAATTGTGATTGATACCATGTTCATGACAGAATTCAGCAAACTTTGCATTCTCAAATTCAGTACTGATCAGATCTTATTGATGCTAGTTGATTTCCTAACTGATTTTGAGTTTTCTTAACAAATGAGGTGAACATATCAAATGCTTCATCCTTAGATGTCAAAAATATGGTCCAAGTGAACCTTGAATAGTCATCAACTAGAACCATTAGATATTTCTTACCACCTCTGCTCAGAGTCCTCATAGGACCACATAGGTCTATATGAACCAGTTCCAACGTCCTGGTGGTACTGACCATTTTC
>MDKI01045430.1:0-16200 GCA_005239505.1 Nicotiana paniculata | reverse complement strand
CCAAATCATATTCCCAATTATTTGCAACAACACCCAATCCAAACAAATAATGATTTTTGAAAATCTAAATTCGAATTCAAAGATTCAAAGCTTTTTAATGGCTATCAATGATGGAACTGCTGCTCTCTTTTCTTCTGCTTTACATTACTGAAATTAGTGATTGAGAGATAAAGAGAGACATCGAGAGAATTCCCAATTCTTTGAAACAACACCTAATTCAAACAAATAATATTTTTTGAAAATCCAAATTTGAATTCAAAGATTCAAAACTTTTTAGTGGTTGTCAATGGTGGAATCGTGGGTGAGTGCAAAATACGTGGGAGAGGGGAGCGGGATGTGGAGAAAGAAACATGGAGGGAGTGGAAGATAAGTTAGAGTTATTTTAGGATACTAATTATTATCATTAATTCCCTTAAAATGTACATAAATAATAATTGGGTATATAAAATGTAATTATAGTAAAACTTGAGTAAGGAGGATAATATAGTTTCATATAGTGTATAGGAAGGTAAAAATTCTAAAAGAAAAAAAAGAAAAAGAAAGTGATAAATAGAAACAGGGCCTACAAACCCGTTTTTGCATCTATACTCGGTATTGGGGTCACAATTGAATCTATATCCACTTTGCAAATTTTTTTGCAAGCCTACCCACTTTACGATCAACTTTAGACTTATCTTGTCTGAGGTTAAAAAAGATTAGTCTGAAGTGAAAAATTTGTACTTCAGATGCACTTAAACCCAAATAGGTATGAAATGCAGCCAATGATTTCATGCACTTAAGGCCAATAAGTCTGAAGTGAAAAATTCCACTTCAGATGCACTTAAGGTCAAAAGATCTGAAGTGCAACAAACGTTTTCTTTCACTCAAGGTCAATAAATTTGAAGTGAAAAATTGCACTTCAGATGCACTTAAGGCCAAATAGGTCTGAAATGTAACCAATGGTTTCATGCATTTAAGGCCAATGAGTCTGAAGTGAAAAATAACACTTCTGATGCACTTAAGGCCAAAAGATTTGAAGTACAACAAATGTTTTCCTACACTAAAGACCAATAAGTCTGAAGTGAAAAAATGCACTTCAGATACACTTAAGGCCAATGAGTCTGAAGTGAAAATAGCATGAGTCTGAAGTGAAAATAGCACTTCAAATGCACATAAGACCAAAAGGTCTGAAGTGCAACAACGTTTTCTTACACTTAAGACCAATAAGTCTGAAGTGAAAAACTGCACTTCAGATGCATTTAAGGCCAAAAGGTCTGAAAGGCAACCAACAATTTAATGCATTTAAGGACAAATAGGCCTGGAGTGCATATTTCTCATAAACAGAAATTTTTTCTTCGAATAATAATAATAATAATCTAATATACGATTTAATACCTAAATCTATTCCAAATGAGCTCAAAATAGAAATAAATCCAACAAACCCATTTTGCAATTAAGAAAAAGAAGAAGAAACCTAGGCAATAGTAAAAAATAAAGCGCCATTACAGGTCACCACTGTAAAACATCATAAACTACCTTAAAATATGTTCACAAACACCATATAAAATTATTGTCACCCGAAGAAGAAGAAGAAGAAGAAGAAGAAGAAGAAGAAGAAGAAGAAGAAGAAGAAGAAGAAGAAGAAGAAGAAGAAGAAATAGGAAGAAAATGCCTGAAGTTGTTTAAAAGGTGGGTACAAGTTAAAACTTTTCTAAAAAGTAGATATAGGTTAAATGGGGGCGACCAAATAGGACGCCCGTGCAATTAATTTTTTGAGAAAATTATCCTCTATAGCCCCTGGAAATTTTAATAGCCAATATTTTTTTCCACTTACACGAAATGGCCCTTCAGCCAAACATATTACATCCAATAGCCTGAAATGTCTATTTTGTATATTTTGTAGATTGACAGTCTATTTTGTACATTTTTTATATATTGACAGTCTATTTTGTATAATGACAGTCTATTTAGTATATATTTAGTATAGAGACAGTCTATTTTGTATATATTTTATATAAGAAGAATAAGAAACCTAGGCAATAGTAAAAAATAAAGCGCCATAACAGGTCACCACTGTAAAACATCATAAACTACCTTAAAATATGTTCACAAACTCCATATAAAATTATTGTCACCCGAAGAAGAAGAAGAAGAAGAAGACAAAAAAAGAAGAAGAAATGGGAAGAAAATGCCTGAAGTTGTTTAAAAGGTGGGTACAAGTTAAAACTTTTCTAAAAAGTAGGTATAGTTTAAATGGGAGCGACCAAATAGGACGCCCATGCAATTAATTTGTCGAGAAAATTATCCTCTATAGCCCCTGAAAATTTTAATAGCCCATATTTTTTTTCACTTACACGAAATGGCCCTTCGGCCCAAACATATTACATCCAATAGCCTGAAATGTCTATTTTGTATATTTTTGTATATTGACAGTCTATTTTGTACATTTTTTGTATATTGATAGTCTATTTTGTATAATGACAGTCTATTTAGTATATATTTAGTATATAGACAGTCTATTTTGTATATATTTTATATAAGAAGAAGAAGAAACCTAGGCAATAGTAAAAAATAAAGCAACAGGTCACCACTGTAAAACATCATAAACTACCTTAAAATATGTTCACAAACACCATATAAAATTATTGTCACCCGAAGAAGAAGAAGAAGAAGAAAAAGAAGAAGAAGAAGAAATGGGAAGAAAATGCCTGAAGTTGTTTAAAAGGTGGGTACAAGTTAAAACTTTTCTAAAAAGTAGGTATAGTTTAAATGAGAGCGACCAAATAGGACGCCCGTGCAATTAATTTGTCGAGAAAATTATCCTCTATAGCCCCTGAAAATTTTAATAGCCCATATTTTTTTTTACTTACACGAAATGGCCTTTCGGCCCAAACATATTACATCCAATAGCCTGAAATGTCTATTTTGTATATTTTTGTATATTGACAGTCTATTTTGTATATTTTTGTATATTGATAGTTTATTTTGTATAATGACAGTCTATTTAATATATATTTAGTATATAGACAGTCTATTTTGTATATATTTTATATAATGACAGTAGTGTATATAAATTGTATAGTGACAGTCTATTTAGTATATTTTTATATAGTGATAGTCTATTTTGTATATATTTTGTATAGTGACAGGCTGTTGTATATAAATTGTATAGTGACAGTCTATTTTAATATTTTCTTTGTATAGTGACAGTCTATCTAGTATATACAATGCATAAAATTTGTATATAGAGTGTATCGTGCATCTTGTAATGTATCTATAATATATCATTAATGTATTCCGAGGGATTTTGTGTATCCAAAGTGTTTAGACTATTCTACAATGTATAAATTTTTTATATATAAAGTGTATCGTGCATTTTACTACGTATTGATGTAGTAAAATGTATATATGAAAGTTTTTTTAGAATTTAATATTGTGTTAAAAATTACAATGATGATAGTTATTAACAATTTATATCTATTATATAATATTTATTTGAATGTACGTTTACGTTAATTGTACATAAAGGGGTATTTGATTTAAAGAGTGAAAAACATATTATTGTGTATTAAATTAATAAATAAACCCATGAAACGAAAACTATAACAATAAGGATATATTATTTTAAAGATGACCGTTTGCTTTCATCTAGCCAATTAAGAGTCAACACCAACAAAAATTAAAAATAATTTACATAATCTTTTGATAGTCAGAAAAAGTTAGGTACCTAAAATGACATGAAAATTTATTGTTTTTAAAGATTAAATACCATAAGCGGTATTTTTGGCAATAAGAAAACTAATTTCGCATATCATTGATAGATGATTGGGTCGGCTCGATGACAACAAAATTTACCGCATTTGAGAAAATTTAAACTAGCCATTATAATTTGTTTGGGACCATAAATTGTATGGATCAATTTATGGCTAGCGGATGATAATAGTTTTCACCGACCGACTACAAATGAAATTTGCTCGTTTTTAATGTGTATATCAGTATATATGAAATGCACATCTCTCCCACACACATAATCTCGCTATCTTTTTTTTCTTCTAGAGTGAGTTTTTCAAGTGATGTTTTACTTTTATTCTGTTTTTGAAAATTTACCAATTTTTCTTGAGTTTTATTGTACACTACTTTATTTTTTATAATTGAAAGCTTTTTTGATTTGGTTAGAAAATTAAAATAGTTATGTATTTCACGTTGTTTGGGATTAAAGATATATTTTTCAATTCTAAAAATGAGATTCTTAGAAGAACAAAAAAGCATTTGAAATATCTGGCGTCGGGTTTGAGATGCGACTGATGGGGCTTTTTGTTTCATCTGCTGGCTATTGGCTATTGTAATTAATTAGTTTCTAGCCAATGGCTGTTAAAAGTTTGGCCCGAGCGGCCAACAATGATAAAAGCTAAAATTTGTCTGTAGCCCATATCATGAATGTAGCCCATATCTTATGCTGTACCGGCCCAACTTCTAGAAATTCTTAGAAACTCTTTTAGTCGTTCAAACTTGTCCGAACTATGCTTTCGTTGTCTCCGTTGCTTGCTTGCCTTCTGGAATCATCAATCTCTGGTAACTTTCATACTCAAATCTCTCCACATTTCCTCAGTGAGTCTTTAACTCTGATTATTTTAGATACTCCCCTCTTTAGCTGTTTGGTTAGTGTCAAAGGAACGGAGTTGAAGCTTGATCCCCTGTAGAATACTAGCCGTTTTTTTTCTTTTTCAAAAAAATGTGTATCATTCCTAATTGTGAACAGTAGCTAGAGGATGGTGAATCGGGCGTCTTTGCTGTACAGAATAGGGCAAGTTGAGATTAGCATCTGATTCCCCCAATTGAAATTGCCACTCAACACTGTCTCCCCTGGAAAGGCAGATAGCATAAGAAAAAGACACTTGATGCTCTGAATACTATGATTCTGACTGATCTCAATCTCTTAGAATTCATAATTCACATCTCTCCACATTTTTCCACTAATAAGGTGTTGGCCAAACTTCTAAAATCAGTTTAGCTCTTTTCAAAAATGTACTTTTGGTGGAAAGAGTATGTGTTTGACCATTTAATTTGAAAAATACTAATTTTGAGCGGTAATTAGTGTTTGATTGAGCTTTTATACCGTGCTTTTAAGTATATTTTTCTCAAAAATGCTTTTGGGAGGATCTAATTTTTTTTGCTTCACAAAAACTTGACGCTCCTCCTCAAAAACACTTTTTCTCCGCTTGGTCAAACACCTTAACTTTAGAAAAAAGTACATTTGGCAACAACAAAAAATACTTTTGGCCAAAAAGAAGGTGGCCAAATAGGCTATAACTCATTCACTCTTATTATTTTACATACTCTCTAGCTGTTTGATTAATCTCGAGGATGGTGAGTTGGGCCTCTTTGTTGTACAGATTAGGGAAAGTTGAAGAGCAAATAGCAGAAGAAAAAGACACTTTCTGCTCTGTTCTAACCGAAAGAATCAGCATGAGTACCCAAGGTATACAATATTTCTCTCCATCTTTTCTCTTTTTGGGTACTAAATTCTAAGTTCTTTTAACAGATAGAAAGAGAGCTGATGTTGAAGGGGGCAAGCAAGATAGAATCAGTGATCTACCAAGTCACATTTTAGCTAGTATCGTTGAGCTCTTGCCACCTAAAGATGGTGCAAGAACTCGTGTCTTGTCCAGAAATGGAGATTTATTTGGGCCATAGTTCCAAGTCTGCTGCTGTATGACCCCTTCTTTGATAGCTTAGCAGTACAGACTCCAGCTTTCTTCAAACAAACAGTAGATGAGATTCTCTTACTCCGTCTTGGAGACATTCTGAATTTTGACCTTGAAATTCCAGAAGCACTTTCGACTTCATATGCAGATATAGATAGATGGATGCTTTATGTCACCAGAAATGGTGTCAAGGAGCTATCTCTTATCCTGCCAGGTTATAGTACTTATAAACTGCATTCTTTTGTATTTAATTGTCCAACCCTGACATCTTTGTGCTTCTGCAACGCTGTCTTCAAACCACCTAATTCTTTTCTTTGCTTTCCAAATCTTGAAACCTTCCACCTGGAAGGAGTAACCATTATGCCAACCACAAACACTGAGTGTTGTGTTATCAAAGCCCCCCGTCTTGTCTGTTTGGACTTCATATATTTTTGCAACTTATGTGGTCATACACTAGATACATGTATAAGTTTTGTTCATTTTTGCAACTTCATATATTTTTGCAACTTCATATATGTGAACCTCAGAAGCTCAAATAACTTTGTATTTATTTTACACCATTAGGACCATTCTACCAGCGACAATGCTGAAACAGTTTCAAAATATTTGAACACACCAGCCTGCTTGGACAGATCGCTCAACAAGCTCAAACGTGTGGCCATACGTTGGTTTAAGGGTTCAAAAAACTGCTTGCTTGCTCGTACTCCATCTTTGGTAAGGATCATAATTAAGCCATTGAGAGACTTTTGTTCCTGTGAAGAAAGTAATATCACCACAAAGTTGACGAGTTTCCCGCGTGCATCTCCAGAGGCTGTGATATTTTATTCTGATGTATGTCTTAACATACCAATCTCAAGTTCCAGCCAACAGTTAGGGTAATGTTTTTGGACCCTTTTCTTTCCTAAAACAGAAAAGACCTAAAAATGCCACTCAACTTACAAAAATGGCCTATCGATGCTATCCGTTAAAAGCTCGCAACTTCCATGCATCTTCCGTTACACATTTGGCCTATCTATGCCATTATTTGACTAACGATTGATATTGTTTTTTAAAAAAATATTTATAATTAGTGAATTGTAACGACCTGGTCGGTCGTTTTGAGAGTTAGCGCTTTGATCCCCTAATAACTACTTTTCCAATGTCTATTTATGCTTTTGGAACTGTCGGAACGTTTAGTTGTGAATTTCGGAGAGTTGTTGGACACATAGTCCTTATGTGTGAGTTTAAGCTTTAGAAATCGGTTCGTAGTTGGAATTGTGTGAAGAAGGATCCGGAATGGAATTTCCGTCGACTCCGTTAGCTCCGTTGGGTGATTTCGGGGTTAGGAGCGTGTTCAGAATGTGTTTTCGAGGTCTGTAGTAGATTTAAGCTTGAATTGGCGAAAGTTAGAATTTCAGCGATTTCGGCCGATAAGTGAAATTTTGATATCGGATTCGGAATGGAATTCCGAGAGCGGCTATAGGTCTGTGGTGTCATTTATGACCTGTGTGTAAATTTGATGTCGTTCAGACTAGTTTTGACGTGTTTCAGCATCGGTTGTGGATTTTGGAATTTCTTAAGTTCTAAAGCTTGAATCCATGCATAATTGGTGATTTTGATGTTATGGGACGTGTTTTGAAGGCTCAACTAAGTTTGAATGAGGTATTAGGACTGGTTGGTAAGTATGGTTGAGGTCCCGAGGGCCTCGGGTGTGTTTCGGGTGCTCAAACGAGCATTTTTAGCCTTGTGTATTTTGCTGGTTTTCTGATGTTATTGCAACAACTTTTTCTTCATTGCGATCGCGTGAGAGAATCCGCGATCGCGTAGAGTAGGTGGAGGCAGGCAGGATTTTTTGTTCTCTGCGATCGCATAAAGAGGTTCGCGATCTCATAGGTTGGGCAGCTTAGCCACTGCGTTCGTGTGGGCACCGTTGCGTTCGCGTAGAAGAATTTAGGCAGCAGGTGTTTGAGCGTATCTCTACGCGGTCGCGTGAAGCCAACCGCGATCGCGTAGGTCTGTGTAGGTTGAGGGACGCGTTCGCGAACAAATCTCTGCGTTATCCGTGATTTGAGGCCTCGAGTAAGTCCGTGTTATGTTATGAGACTTTTTGGTATGTTCGTACGGAGTCCCGAGGGGCTCAGGTGAATTTTAGATAGGTTTGGGTTATGTTGCGCTCGTTTTTTCTTATGTTTCGACGTCGTTTTTTCAAGAATAAATGATATTATATTGAACAAATGAGCTTCGATTTCTATTTTTATTGAAGCATTAGATCCGTATCGTAATTACGGACCTGTAGCAAAAAGCATCGTCAAATTTGGACACTGTATGAGGATTTTATGGTCATTTTACTAAGAATTGGGTTGCAAGATTTTTCAGATTAACCACAAAATAGCCACTGACTTCGTATTTAAAAATCTGCACATTTCCAAATATGGAGTGATTCAAAAACCTGCACATTTCCAAATATGCACATTTCCTTCATTATAAGGTCAAATGGAGTGATTCAAAAACCTATCTTGACTGAAATTTTACAATTAATCCATTGGAGGCATCAAAAGAAAGTTTTGGGATTATTTGGCACGTAAAATGAGGTAGAACAACTAGGCAAAATACTTATTATCGTAGGTTTGTTCATTTGGTCATATTTTAAGTTGAGGAGCTCGGATTTGGACAATTTTTTGAGGCGATTTTCACCATATGGATTGGGGTAAGTATTATATACTCGATTTCGGTTATATTTCATGAATCCATCTTTGTTTTTGGCATTTGATTGATGATTTCAAAGTGAAATTTGGGGGTTTTGTCTAAAATTTCATAAAGTGAATTTTGAGTTTTGGACATCGATTTGGAGTCGGATTTGAGTGAAACTAGTATGGTTGGACTCGTAATTGAATGAGTTGTCTGATTTTATGAGTTTTGTCGGGTTCCAAGGTGTGGGCCTGGGCTTGGAATATTTTGGCCGATTTTGGGCTTTTGATTAAAGATTCATCCTTTTTCGATTGGGATTGGTTCCTTTAGTATTGTTTGATGTATTTGATTTTTTGGGTTAGTTTTGAGCCATTCAGAGGTCGCTACGCACATGATTTTATATTTGGAGCATCGTTAGGCTTGCTTGACATTGGTATTGTCTTGTTCAAGGTAAGTAACTCTTCTAAACTTTGTGTTGAGGGTATGAAACCCGAATTACGTGTTATGTGTGGTATTGAGGTGAATCACATGCTAGGTAACGGGCGTGTGGGCGTACACGCTATGAATTGTGACTCTGTTGTTTCCATGGCACTGTATAGTGGCCCTATCTTGTTGTTATTTGTGTTGTCACCATATGATAAAGTAATTGAGTTGTCAATCATGCTAGATATCACGTCAGGCTTTATGCCGATACTGTTCGGACCCATAGAGGTTATTTCTTACTGTCATCTCACTGATTTTACTGATATGTTTGTCCCCAGTCATATCCATGCATTCATATCATATCTCAGTCTTAGTTGTTATTTATTGATACATCATATCATTGTTGTCAGGCTAGTTTCATGACATTGAGAGACTGAGAGACTGGAGAGATTGATGACTGAGTGAGGCCGAAGGCCTGATGGTGAGGATGTTTATCGGGTTGCGCGCCGCAACATGTTTTACTGATTTATGCCATGACTGACTTGTTATAACGCTTGGGCTAAAGGAGCCCCTCCAGAGTCTATACACACCCCCAGTGTGCGCATGTACCTACTGAGTACGAGTGTCGAGTGATGAGTGATTGGGAGGTCCGAGTGGCTGTGAGGTCTGAGTGACCGTGAGGACTGAGTGACTGGGAGGACTGAATGAATTGATACTCTGAGAGCATGCATATGGTTTTATCACTGAGTTGCATCGCATTTGATATGCACATTTGTATGTATTTTTCCTCATGTTGTATGGTATCACGTCATTCATGACTTCTCATATATATTGAATATAAGCATGGAGATGTACTTTCCTCATGCTATCTAAAAATGAAACATTTACCGAATGAAAAACTTTCGGTAAAAATTATAGTTTTCAACGAAGAGTACAGTTTTCAACTTGCTCATATTTTTGGCAAATTTTTGATACAAGACTTGGGTTTTTCACTATTATATTTGAAAAGCATAACTCTTTTGGGAAACTATGAAAATGCTGAGCATTTTATCTCCGAGCTACTTCTTTATTTAATTACTTTACATTGCTACAAACAATTGTTGGTTATTTCTGTTGGACCCGACCTATGTTCCAGCTCGTCACTACTCTCAAACTAAGGTTAGGTTTGTTACTTGCTCAGTACATAGGGTCGATTATACTGATACTACACTTATGCACATTGCATGTAGATGTTGGCTGTTGGTGTTGCTATGTTTGATGGTTGTTGGTTTTGAAGAGGTACTTGTGTCCTGTGGTAGCTGCCTCTTTTGTGCGGGGTAGCCTTAGATTCTAAAACTTTGTTTATGTACTTTCAAACGAACGATTTATTATTTCATTTCTATTTTGTAAATTCTATTCTTAGACGCCCATGATTTGTACTACCAGTCCTTGGAAAATGTTTAAAATTTAGATAATTCCTTTGTTTGATTGTCTTATTACTATTATTAGAATTGGGCAGTTATTAGTTGGCTTACCTTGCAGGTTGGGTTTGGTGCCATCACGACTAGCGAATATGGGATCGTGACAGTTTGATATCAGAGCTCTAGGTTCGTAGGTTCTACAAGTCATGAGAAAGTGTCTAGTAGAGTCTCGTGGATCGGTATATGATGTCCATACCTATCTTCGAGAGGCTACAGGGCATTTAGGATATACTTCCCATCTTTCTTTCCTTATTGTGTGACATTGATTCAGCTTGAAGCGTAACTCTTTGAATTCCTTCCACATATCCGTATGCGCACATGAGTGCTCGGTATCAGCTGTGCAATGGCTTCTTGTGATTCCATGGATGAGGTGTGAGATGTGATTTCAGTGTGTTGATGATGGGCCAGTATGGAGGACTTAAGGTAGGGTGGTTATTTTAGCTTGAGCACAGAGGTTTCGGTTGTGTGAGCACGTGCTTTTAGACTTATACGTCCAGTAGTGTACCTATGAATAGACTCTGTGGCTCGATGAGTGGCTGGACAGATATGTGGTGAGTATGATGTGATTGCGAGATGTGTTCAGATTATTTGAATGTGACGGGAAGAGTTTAGTTGAGATGTAGCAAAGGCTACAGGGTGTTTGATTTCTGTCTTGATTTGGCGTATGGTCTTGAGTTATGGGTGTGTTGAAGGACCTCTCATGTTGTTTAGTTGTGGAGTGAAGTAGATTATCATGCCGTTTTATGAGTTTAGACTCAGTAAAATTAAGTGATTGCGTAATAGTTATGATTGTGGAAGAGTATACAGAGATGTCAGTTTGAGGCAAAGCAAGTGGTTACCTCCGCAAGGCGTCCTGAGGTTGTGTGGTCCCTAAGATGCTTTGTAGAGAGTTATCTTTTACCAGTGAATGATATATGTTTCAATTTGAGTTTGGATCGCTTTTGGAAGTTGGCTTGACTATTTCAAGGGTGAATACGAGATTTGCAGATAATTTAAAGTATTAGATGGTTTACGTTACAGGAGCTCGAAAGGATTTAGTTGAATCTCACTGCGGTATTGTGGCAATAATAGAGTATGGGTATTGTGAGTTATTGTGTGTTTTTATCTATGGCTTTGAACCAAGTGGGGGAGTCTGCTATTGATAAGTTGATTGCACAATTATGTGTTGTATTGGTTTCAGTTCGAGGTATACTGGTGAATCAGTTATGACTTGCAGAGGTGGAGTTTGAGAATGACTCGAGTAATGGAAATTTCTGGATACAGGTTGTATTATAATCTATGGATATATGGGAATCATTGAATGATTGAGTTGTTATTTATAAACGATGCAGTGTGCGTGGATTAGGAATTTGCTCGGTTCCTTAGGAGTGTGGGTTACTCCCTTGGGTGTTGGTGTGCTAATGGGGCACAGGTCGTTCGGTCCATTGGGTCAGTTTAATTAAGATTTGAGTAGAGTGGATGACTCTCGAGAACGGTTCTAATGGATTCAAGATTTAAATGTAGCGATTTGGAATTTTCAAGATTGGTATATGGATAGAAACTGAGAGTTACATTGGACCGTATCGAGACTTGTGAAATTTTTATATCATTGGAAATTATGCATTTCAGTATCAAGAAGGTGAAGGAAATAATTTTAGGTTCACATAAGGTCTCTTTAGAGTGGGTGTCTCGGTTGTGGTTCTTTGGGGGTGCTTAATAGGAAGTCAGCGACTTATGGATCGTAAGACATTGTGGTTTTATACTAGGGTCTCTTGTATGGTGAATTTTTGGTTAAGGATTATGGAATTCTAATAAGGAAGTATCAATTGAAAGGCCATTTGGAAAGGGCTAGGAGAATTAGGACAACTTGGTAGTAGGTTGGATTGTCATGGTAATGGATATGATCGGTTCTTTGGGTGCTTATGATGTGGTGGGTTTCTACAGGTGTTTCGTGGTAATGCTCTTGGGTTTTTGGTGATCTGTGTGGCTAGGTTGAGTTAGAGAGATTTGGTTCTGATAGCTTGGTTATGTGGAAATGGGGTTTTGAATAGTTCTCAATGGTTTCTACCATGGTTAGAGGGGTATATTTCCTACAGGCATGAGGAGAATGTGGTGTAGAGTGAATTTCTCTCAGATGAAATCAAATGGAAGGTCATTGGCTAACGGGGTATGTAGTTGCTTGTGACTCGGAGTGGTTTATGAAGTTCTCGTATTTTTCATATGATGGCATGGTGGATGCAGTGTGTTGTGTGGGATTGAGATTTGCATGTGCTAGGTCACAGTTCAGTTTTGAAGGGAAGGTCATAAAAATTTGTAGGCAGCATGGAAGGTTTCAGATGACTTGGTAAATGATATTATTATTTGGTATGATTTGACGAGAGTATACCTTTCAAAATACAATGTGTTTTATTGTATGGATACTTCAATGGTACTGCGACACTCTCCCGGTTGATCGACTGCTGATATTAGGATTTTGCTATGTGGCACAAAAGAATTTTAGAAGTATTCCCCATGGGAGGATCGTGTATGAGAGGTGTGTTAGACATTCTGGCGGTGGAGTTGGGATCAGATATGGTGATTCGTGTATTCTATGGATTTGGAGACTGGGAGTTCTCAAGAGCGGATTGTTTCATGGTTGTGGACTACAATGTCATGGACGAAGATAGTCAGATGATACTGTGCGTTATGATTCAGTCATTGTGGGCTTTCGGAGGGTTATTTATCTAGTTGTGGGTGATCAGAGTCGAGTTGGGGGTCCGTTGGTAGGCACCAATTAGGATGTGTATTCTACACCGAGTCGGACTGGTTGGCTTCGTAGTGCTATTGTTGAGGGATGTTCCATTCAGTTGTTGCTGAGTTTATTCGTGTTCTGAAATTTTCTGCGAGTTATTGTTCTACGCTACGAGGAGTTGTGATTCGTTGGTTTTAGGCACACATGGTGCGATTCTATTGTGGTTATAGAGGAAATTGAGCGAGATGAGTAATTGGGTATTGCATGATTGAGGACGTATTAGTTATGTTCTTTTGGGTGTGGTGTGGCATTGTGTCATCCGATTCTCCGTGGTTATGGTAATGCACTTTGGGTACTTGATGTTGAATTTCGTGTGGTTATTGATTTTGAGCGGGGTGGCTCGAGGTATATGATATGGACCAACGTTTGGATGGAGTTGTGCATTGCAGGTGTCACGACCTGAATTCCCACCGTCAGAACCGTGATGGCGCCTAACGCTGTACTTGCTAGGCAAGCCAACATTAGAAGTTTGCAGCATAATAATCTTACAAAATACTGAGAACCACTACAACTCAAAACATAATAATTAAAGTAAGAAACGAAACTTGCATAATAATACTGCACGTGTGAAATCTATATGTCTAGCTAACCTGGGTCTGGTGTCACAATTCACGGACTACCAAGAATAACTACAAATATTTGGCTGAAATGAAGAAATACAACTGTTTATGAAACTAAAGAAAACAGTAAATGAAAATTAAGGAGGGGACTCCAGGAATCTACGGACGTCGGCATATCTACCTCGGGTCTCCTACGCAATGCCAACTACGATCTCAGAGTCAGTTCAGACCGATACCTGGATCTGCACAGAAAGTGTAGAGTGCATCATCAGTACTGTAACGACTCGACCGGTCATTTTGAGAATTCGCACTTCGATCGATTTTTTGGGGGCACAAGTAGCTCCGAATGATGTATTAGGACCTGTGTGCAAAATTTGAGTTCATTCCGAGTTGATTTGATATGTTTCGGCGCCGCTTCTTCAAGCATAAATGATATCATATTGAACAAATGAGCTTTGATTTCTCTTTTGATTGAAGCATTAGACCCGTATCATAATTACGGACCCGTAGCAAAAAGAATCATCAAACTTGGACATCGTATGAGGATTTTATGATCATTTTACTAAGAATTAGGCTGTTAGATTTTTCAGATTAATTACGAAATTACCACTGACGGTGTATTTTAAAAATCTGCACTATTTGTAAATATTGAAACCAACATATCTCCTTCATTATAAGGTCAAATTGAGTGATTCAAAAGCCTAACTTGACTAGAATTTCACAAGGAATCCAGTAGAGGCATACAAAGTGAGTTTCGAGATCGTTTGGCACAAGAAACGAGGTAGAGTAGCTGGCAGAAAAATATATAAAACAAGAGTTTGTTCATTCTGTCATATATTGAGTTGGGGAGCTCGGATTTGGGCGATTTTTGAGGCGATTTTCACCATATGGATTGGGGTAAGTGTTCTCTACTCAGTTTTGGTTATATTTCATGAATCCATCTTCGTTTTTGGGATTTGATTGATAATGTGAAAGTGAAATTGAGGGAGTTAGGGCTCGAGTTTTGGAGAGTTTGAGGTGAGGATTTGAGGGACCAAATAGAGTCCAATTTTGACGAATTTTATATGGTTAGACTCGGGAGAGAACGAGGTTTCTAATTCTGTCATTTTTGACTAGTTTCGAGATGTGGGCCCAAGGGTCGAGTTTTGGCCGATTTCGGATTTTTGGCATATCTTGTAGTTTTTATTGTGGAATTCGATTCGTTAGCCTATGTTGATGGTATTAATATGATTATGGTTAGATTTGGAGCTTTTGGAGATCGAGTCCAGACACGAGGGCATCCCGGAGTAGGATTTTACGCTATTGAGGTAAGTATATTGCCTAACCTTGTGTGGGGGAAACCACCCCTTAGGAATTGAGTCACTTGTGCTATCTCAATATGTGAAAGATGTGTACGCAAGGTGACGAGTGGGTACATAGTTTATATGTGGTGTTGACCGGTTAGATTGTCTAGTCTTTTTCCATGCCTTTGATCAAATTGTCATAATATGTGGTATCTTGTTGTTAGGCTACACTTACATGCTCTATATGATTTTGTTAGCATTTATTTACCTCTTGCTCGTTGTTTGGCCTTATTTGCCTTAATTAAACTTATTTCCTTCCTTGTTGTTTTGTTACTTCTTAATTGTGAGTTCCTCTATGATTCTGTGCATATATGCTACATGTCTAAATTATTGTGATTACCTGTGTAGTTATCACATGCCTTACATGTCTTGTTGTTTTTGTAAAGGTTGTTGTATTCCTTTGATTTTTACGTGATTCTCTTGTTGTCGTGTACTCATACTCTTGGTAGTAGAAATTCTAGTAATTGAGTTGTGGATTGGTTGTTTTTGTTGATTTAAACTAATGTTTGGTGGGATCGGGTTGCGTGCCGCAACAGGAGTCATAAGGTTGGACGGTGGGATCGGGTTGCACGCCGCAACATGAGGAATAAGGGTGATATATTGAGGAGAAATAAGGGAGGATTGGTGGGATCGGGTTGCACGCCACAACATATTAAATATTATTTACTGTTATTGTAATTGTTAAGGAGAATAAGGGAGGATTGGTGGGATAGGGTTGCACGCCGCAACACACACACACATACACACACACACACACACACACACACACACACAGATATATATATCATTTATTGTTAATGTAATTGTTAAGGAGGAATAAGGGAGGATTGGTGGGATCGGGATGCACGCCGCATCAATATATGTACTTATGCGTTCCTTTCTGACTGTGCAAGTTATTCGGTAGTTTTACATTTCACTTAAGGATTGGTTATAGCTGGATACTGATAAGACCCTAGTTCATTTGTACCAGACTTTGATAATTTGTATTTCGGGTTCCACTGAGCTTTGAGGATCGGGTTATTGACATTGAGTTATTGACTTGCCGTTGTTCCTTGAATTCTTTTCCTGAAACTATTACTCTGGTGAATTATTTTTCAAAGTAAATTTACTACATTGAATGATTTCCTCCTATCCTACTAAGTTGTTAGTAATATAGTGATTTAAAATAAAGGAATTAGTATTACACTATTTTGTATGACCTTTTAAATTTGAACTTGCCCTGTGTGTCTCTACACACACACACACACACACACACACACACACACACACACACACATATATATATATATATAT